>ML685819.1:7823625-7837640 GCA_007922175.1 Pelusios castaneus
CTTCAGAGAACTATCCACAATGACTCCAAGATCTTTTTCTTGACTCGAACAGATTGTTTAGCATAAATAGTTAACATACTTCAAGATATCATTCAAGGTGAGATGCCTCCTAATACCCTTCCAGTCATAGGGAGGACAAGAATGGTGAGGAGAAGCAGTTTGCGGGGAGGTTGGTAATAAACCATTAATCCACCATCCCTATTCAGTCCATGATTTTTAGCATCTAGCAAAATTATGAATTTAAGAGCACGGGCTCGTCTTTTGAAAGTGTTGTGCAGGTTTCCATTGGGGATGCGGACTTACAGGTGAGGTTCAGTGTGGTCTGTTGGGCTATGTCTACACTAGGAAAAGTTAGGTCAACTTTCTTAAGTCGACTTAAAATCGACTTAAAATCGACCTTATTAAGTCGACTTAACAAAGTGGATTAAGTCAATTTAAAGTCGACCTTATTAAGTTGACTTAAAAAAGTCAATAATATTGATAATACTGGACAACATGAAAAGCAGAGGTCACAGCTCATCAGCTGCTAACCCATTATCAAGCTTTGTGTAGGCACCATGGCAGAGGAGAGTTTTAAGGAAGATTTAAAGGAAAACGACAAGGTACCCTCATGGATGTTTGTGGACGTGACCTGTCCATGCCTAGGTAGCCCATCTGAAAATGCCAAGGTCGGGGCGGGCTACAAAAGGAGAGCAGATTCTCCCCAAACTGGTTGCTAACACTGCAGTTAGATTTCACCAACCAGTTACAAACAATGCCTCTGATTCCCCACAGTGATCATCAAGAAGCTAAAACAAAAATGTATGCAGTGTCCTTTATTGCATTTCAGTCTCTGGCATTTCAGTCCCAATTAGCACTAGGTCCAGTAAAGAGATAAATTATTAAAACTCTATTCCCTTTAACAGAAATGTTCTCCTGATCCCCAAAGGGATAGCCACATTACCAAATCATTAAAAGTTTAGATCTTACCCAAAATACCATGCTGCCAGCCAATCCTTTAGTAACTAAAACTAAAGGGATTTCTTCTTTATAAAGGATAGAAATATGTTGAATGGTCAAAGCAATCACATATATACAAATGACTTCGAAGTCCTTGTACATCAGCTCCTCAGCAGTTTACAGGCTTGTACAGTTCCTCTGGAGTACATCCAGTACCTGGATGGGTCTCAGTCCTTTGTTTCACAGCTTCAGTTGCAGATGAATTGATCCAGTGGTCAGAAGCAAGAATGAAGACAAGATGGAGATGGTGAAGCTGTCTTTTATGTCCCTTTGCCATGTGGCTTGCCCCAAACACAGCACCTAGCATGGAAAAGCACAAAGTCCCCTGTCATTTAGAACTTGTCCTTGGACATGTTCTTATGTCCTTGTGATTCATGAAAGAACCCCAGGGTTCTTTCACTGGATTCAGAGTACCTCTGAGTTCCCTTGGGTTCATCTACGCTTACAAGTTAGGTCGACTTAAGGCGACTTAAGTCGACTAAACTACTCCCTGTACACACTGGGCTTTTATTAAGTCGACTTAAGCAGTTCTTTAAGTCGACTTAATAACACCTCCTTTCAGATCGACTTAAGCATTAAGTCGACCTTATTAAGTTGACTAAAGCCAGTATAGACGGGGAGTAGCCCTAAGTCAACCTAAGTGCCCTAGGTCGTCGTAGGGGTAGGGGGAGCCCTTCTCCCCAGTAGAAGGGAGCCGCCGCTCCACCAGGGACAAGGGGCTCCCCCCAGAGACAAGGACGCTGCTTGCGGCTTGTCCCGGGCAGGGACAGCCAGCTGTGCACGGCTGGCTCTCCCTGGGACAAGCTGTGAGTGGCTTCCCTGTCCCCAGGACAAGCCGCTCGCAGCTTCCCTGTCTCAGGGAGAGCCAGCCGTGTGTGGCTGACTGTCCCCAGGACACGCTGCTCACAGCTTCCTTGTGCCAGGGACAGCCAGCCATGCGTGGCTAGCTCTCCCTGGGGAAAGCTGCAGGTGGCTTCCTTCTTGGCAGGGAGCCACAGCTCCCTTGTCCTCAGGAGCCACGGGTCCCCTTGTCCCTGGGAGCTGTGGCTCACCTAGCTTGGGGAGCCAAGGCTCCTTTGGAACCTGGGTTCTCTGTTGACCTAGTCAGTGGATTTAGCGAGTCTAGTGTTGACTCTCTAAGTCAACGTAAAAAGGTCACTTTTAAGTTGACTTAAGAATCTAGTGTAGACTCTCTAGGTTGACTTAATAAGGTCAACTTAAAGTTGACTTAATAAAGTCGATTTGATAAAGTCGACTTAACTTTCTGAGTGTAGATATAGCCCTTGATACGCCAGTAAGCAGGCTTAATGCTATTGCCATCCTGTGGAGTGGGGTGGAGTGTTATTCAGGAACCCAGCACAAGTTGAAATACAGATTTACGATATTTAGACCTTATAACATAAAATTGATACAGCCATATAAATATGGATATCAATCTCAGTGAATTATGATGTTTCCATCAGTACCTTGCATGGCATATCCTATGCAATATTTATTGCAGATTGTGACATTGGTATCAGTGATATTATGACTAGTCATTTATATTCCAAACAGTGTCACAATGGAGAACTTTCTCTATATGTGGAGGGGGAGGCATGGAAGGAGCACAAAGACATTTGTTTGACAAGTTAAATGAGAGGTAAAGGGTGGCATCACTGACTGAGCATTGGTGAAGACTGGTGTCTCATTAGAATTAAGAGATTAGATTATTGGTGGGGCAAGGGTGTGTATCCAGGGTTCTTGCTAAAGCTAAAGCTACTTCTTACCCCAAGGCTTGAAGAAGGGTGTTGAATTTGGATATGTATGTTATTGAAGGCGACAGTATTTATTGATTTAAATCTAGTTCACAGTAGAGAAATGAACCCCCCTTGAATGATTGTAGAATGTTTTTCATTCATGCTAACAGGTTACATGGTTTATAAATAATAACCCTTTCAAAGTTAAGTGGTTCGGTCTGAACTAGATTAGTGCCACTGCAGATGCAGACAAGATGAATTAGTTCAACCAGGTCTCTGCCTATTGTCTCACAGTGCAGTTGGAGGAGGCAGGAATTGTAAAATCCTCCAAAATTAACTGCCTAGTTGAGTTGGGAATTGAATTGTAGTATAGATACCTAGAAGCCATTGCCAGTAAGCTATACAGGACATTGTTAGTTGGGATGTGGAGCAAAGTTTAAAGTCAGCAGATGGTTTTTGTGGACATAAAGAACATCAGTACTTAAATCAGTTCATTTGCTGGTTCCACTCTCTAAACCAGACAAGGCCACTATTAAATTGATAGGTGAAGAGGTGAGAATCCATAATATTTTACCTATGTATCATGTAATGTTTCATGGCTTCATTTGCAAATATTATAGTCATTCCAAACTCCACTGATACAAGAACAAAAACTTGCATACCACAGAACAACAGAACTAGAATGAAAAAAACTTCCCATGTCAACAAGTATTTGCATTCATAGCAAAATGAGATAAAATTATATATTACATTAATCTTAATAAAATAATTTTACTTCTCTGTTAAAAAGAATAGAAATGAAAAGGAAAAAAGTACCACCCTTTATTTTGTGAATTTCCTTTTTCATATATGGCTGACTAAATGTGAAAGCTCTTGAAGTGAATTTAACATATAATTTATAGGTACTTTACACAGTACCACCTAGCCTGTCTGTGAGAGTGGAGAAGCGTTAGGAATGAGCTCCTCTTCCAGGTTGATTATTGAATACATAGTCATTTGACCTATTAAAGAATTGGCAAATGAGCATTGATGATATAAAGTGTAATCAAAATAAGTAGAAAAATATCTTCATGATCTGATCCTCAATAGTAGTATGTTGTCATCTCAGTTGAATATTTTTCAAGTGCATGGAATTTGAGGTGCAAGTACTTTAAAATATCTTAGTGCTAATTTTAATTCTTGATTTTCTGAATCCAGGGCAATTATTCCAACATTAACGTATAGCCATATCCCTGGTTTGAAAACATAGCCACACACTATTAATAGTTGTAGCCATACACCAAAAGTGAATCAAATTTTTATATTCACAAGAGGTGCCATCATGCAAGAGTGAGCTAAACTGGTGCCTTTGCTTCCCAGGGAACACACAGAAGGAGCAGTTTTCCTGAGTAAGAAGGGACGACTTTGATATAATCACTTAAGAGTGAGTGCTCTGTCAGTTTTCTGTAAGTTCTCCATCTTCAAGCACCTGCTGAAGTGGGATTTTCTCTCATGAAAGCTCATGTGATAAATAAATTTGTTAGTCTTTAAAAGTGCCGCTTGAATCCCCGTTTGTTTTGCTCTTTAATGGTTATGATGAATTCGTAGAAGGCAGTAGTTTTGCATGATGATATAGCACTTACCAACCAATGCATCCACTTGGTTTTGCCACACTAATAAGTATCTCTTTAAGGGACATTACGATGAATTATGGTAGGACTGTAAGATAGTTCATAGGTTTTAAGGCCAGAAATGTCACTGTAGTCATCTAAAACGACCTCCTCTTTAACATAGAATTACCCTGAATTAATTCCTGTTTCATTTAGAGCATATCTTTTAGAAAAACATACAATCTTCATTTTAAAATTTTTTACTGCTGGAAAAACTTTGGTTCCAATAGTTATTACCTTCCCTGTTAAAAATCTGCACCTGATTTATTTGCACCTAAATTTGATTAGCTTCACCTTCCAGCCACTGACTTTTCTTATATCTTTGTTTTCTCAATGTAAAGAGTCTTATCAACAGTTTTTTGTTTCCCCTGTTTCATCTCTCTAATGTGGACTAGGTTTTAATCAATAAATGCTCTCGCCTTTAACCATATACATATCCAAATCCAGCACCCTCCTTAAAGCCTTGGTGTAAGAAGTAGCTGTAGCAGCATGCCCCAGATCAGATTACGGCTGTTAGGACAGAATGGGAAGGGAACTGAGTTCCACTGTAAAGGGCTCTTGACAAGAACTCCTTATCAATATCCTCACCAGGGTTAGCTGATGCAGGCGGAACATTAGAAACCAAAAGAGCCAGAGTTCTCAAATCTTTGTTCAGTCGACTTAGAGAGTCCACACTGAAAACTCCTGTTGACTGCCTGCGTCCACACTGGCAGGTGCTAGGTCAACGGAGGAGTGGTGCATTGTGGGTAGCTGGGAGGGGGCCTGAAGACCAGTTAGGTTGACTTAAGGGCTTTCCTCATCAACACTGGCTTAAGTCGACTTAATAAGGTCGACTTAAGCGTTAAGTCGACCGTAAGAGGTGATGTTATTAAGTTGACTTAAGGAAGCGCTTATGTCGACTTAATAAAAGCCCAATGTAGACACAGGAGTCTGTAGGTCGACTTAACCTTCCTTAAGTTGACCTAAGGCTCCAGTGTAGACGTACCCAAGGATGCTAGCAATGATGCAACTGAGCCTGGGTTAGCAGCACTAGGAATATTTTTCCTATAATTCTTTAGTATACACAAAGCAATGCTGTTCAACTGCCTCAGAGCTCCAATGAAAACTGTCCATTCATTCATCCAAAAGGAATGTGGCCAGAAGACAAGCTCCTCTGTACTTAAAGTGTGCAGAGTAGAGCTAGGAAACATGGACGGGTTTGGGGCCCTATCACATCAGATCAGAAATGAAAGACTAAGCAAGAATTTTTTCATACATAGTGTGAAGGAAACTTGTTTAAAGTACAAAGGGTCTGCTTCTTTCTTGCTTTTTACCTTGTACAGTTGTTTTTTTAAAATCTTTTTTTAATGGCATGAAGAAGGGCTTCATTTTCCCTTTTAATTAAAACTTCTGGGCACACTAGGATTACCAAGGCCTAAATGTCAGCTAAAAAACCCACCTACATAAATGAAGCAGTCAGCTAATAAGCAACCAAAATACAGCACTGGGTAACTTAATGATTTTCTTTGGCACACAGGATCCAGCAGCATAATAAGTATCATTTTAAAACACCTATGTCCTTTGACAAAGGTCATTCCAGGGTTAATCCAATGGAATGCCGTGACTACATGAGTTTTTCAAGGTAGAGGGTTACAAACTTTGAGTGTCTACAATGAGGAGTTGATTCCTCCTCCCCCACCACCACCAAAGGCCTGGCAATTTGGACTCCTAACCCTACAGTGGATTCCATATTTGGATGTATCTTGGGATGCCCTGAAGGACCTTTTCACCCCTCTTCCTCCTTCCGTCTGACAACACAAATCTCATGTAAGAGCAATGAAACTGATGTGGTGATTTAAAGGAAAGATTTCGAAGACATTCACTGTAGGGTGGGGGGACCCAGCAAAATGGTCTTAGGGCTATCTCAGTGTTGTAAGGGAGGAATAAGTTCTGGGTCAGAGCAAATGGCATCATCACAATTTGCAAATGAGTGATGAACCACATGGATAGATTTTTTGCAGGACTTTGTCTCACGTGCTGTCCTTTCTCAGAAGCTTATCTGAGAGAGGACAGCTTTAGTTTCTGCATTGGTTCCCCAGGACACTCCAGGAATGACAGAAACTAAAGCTGCCCTTTCACAGCAGAACACCTAAGAAAGTGTAGCAAAGGTCTGGACAGAAAAGGCCTGGTTAGCAGTGTCTAACCAATGGTATTTGTGTTTTCTCCCCAGTTTGTGTGCTATATGGCCTGCCTGGTAGAAGTGATATTATGGCTGCTTTATACCATCATCTTTATATTGCTCTTTGGATGGACTTTCTACTACCAGGACCTCTGGGCTGAATATAACACCAGTTTTTTATTTATTGGAGTAGGGACACTAACTTTACTCACTGTCATGCTTCCCTTCTCAGGCATAATTGCCTCAGTGTCACACCAGAGATCACAAATTATTCGTATTTCATATTCAACAATCACAGCCCCAGCAAACACAAATGAAGCACCTTTCCTACATCATAGCTTCCTGGCTTCTTTCCGTGCAGCGTTCTCCATCTTTTTCAAATCCCTCAAGATCCCCTTCTGTCATGATAGCTGCTGTCTTGTTTCCCATAGAGTGTGTTATGTTTAAAATGCGGTGCAGATCCTGCTGCAACTGGCCCTTAATTGTAAACATGTTGGGGTAGTTTGAAGTGTCTTGCATGCTTCTGGGCACTGCCAAAAATAGCTACCTTGTCTAACTAAGCTGCCAGTGCTCCATTATGTAATACTTCTCAAGCATAGAGACATGTACAATATATTCTCAGCGTGTTTAAGAGACAGAGATGGATGATGAATGCCTAATGCATTGTCTACTTCCTGCTGTTGTTTATAAGTAAGCAATAAAATTGACAAACAGCTGGATTAAGCAAACAGAGCCTGCATAAGTCATCTGATGTGAATAACTGTTTGCAAATTATTGATCGTTGTCATGTAAGTTAACATTTAAGATTGATGAATTCCTTTCTCAGAGAAATAACTGGATACTGATTACTTGTGTCGTGCATGTGAAGTGTGCAGTGAAATTGACCAGACAGGCAACAGCCACTTTCAGCACCAGGTTGGCAGGATTAACAAGAAATATAACAAAGTAAGGCACTTTTGAACTAAGTATTGAGGTTCTCTATCAAGCCAACAGTGGGAGGATATACTGAGTAAAGTCTTCAGGGTTTGGCTCCTTTACTCCTCAGACCTCAAGATAATCAGGAACATTTTTAGGAGGTTTTTTTCAAAGTAATGCTACTGTAAACAGTTACTTTACCAGTCTTTGGGCCAATTTCATGCTGATTCTGATGAGAGGAGTTGACAGTTTAGTATTAGTGCTACAGTCATACCTGCTTTTGTAATAAGTTTTAATTGTTTTATTTTGTGATTCACTGTAGGTTATGAATGGGATTTAAAAGTTGCTGATGTGTTTAGTCTAGTGCTTTGGTGAGATAGAATACCTGTGAACAAATTATATTTATGCCGCTGAATAAAGTTAGCCCTTCAACGGCTTTTCCCATCCTATTTGTATCACTTATTATTGAAACCAGATTTATTTTCAGATCAAGATTCTAAGGTCAAGTGGTTGCTTCTAATTTTATGAATCTCCTCTGCAACATCCTGATAACCAATATGGCTTCGGATTTCTGTGATAACATGTAGTGCCAGTTGCATATCAGAGAGAAAATAACTTGGCTTACAGTTGTGTATATTGATCCACAAAATAAGGAGGTATAAATGGTAATGTAATGAGATAATATCATCCAGTACAAGATATCAGTATAAATTGGAGCATCTGTAAGCATCTCAAATCTGCCCTGATTGGTTATACTATAGGGACGCTATCAACATTGTGTAGTTAAGGTGAATTATGGGTTCTTCAAGGTCCTCTGTGCATTTCCCCCTTTTGGGCTAGTGACCCATGGTATCAAGCTCACAGAGCCAAATCCCAAAATAAGCATTAAATGGGGTTGCAGAGGCAACTTGCAGAACAGCAGTTACCAGAAGGCAACCTTTATCTCTGTTACAGAAAACTGCAAATGTAATGTGATATCTAGCTGCTTCACTTCAGGGGTCCTCAAACTTTTTAAACAGGGGGCCAGTTCACGGTCCCTCAGACTGTTGGGGGGCCATACTATAGTTTGAAAAAAACATGAATGCGTAGCTATCATGTCTGCTGCTGGCCGATGTTTCTGGGTACTGGGTGGCAGGCGGTAATGAATCCACACACTTTGTGTTGGTGCTGTGGGGCTCCAGCCAGGCCCAGAGTGTGGGACTGACCGATTTTAGCCTGCTGGCCTGCTGTTGTGTAGGCAACTAGTAACCAATGTTCCCTCTAGGTTTGGCGGCTTGTGTGCAAAATTTTCAAGCCGTGTGCAAAATTTTTTCTGAATAAAATTTTTGTGCAAACTCACATGACAGAAATTATAGGCATTAATTGAAGTTAAAGTGATTGTAAATAGAATTAATTCATTGTGTTTAATTAATTGAATTTGAATGAATTTTGAATTGAAATTTAATTTTTAGAAAGGTTTTTATTTAAAATTAATTTTTAAAAAGCTTTTTAAAAAAGAAGGAAGAGAAAAAAGAGAAGAAAGGAGGAGAAAAAGAAAAAAGTAAGAGAAAGAAAGGAAGGAAGCAAAGAAAGAAAGAGCAGGAAGGAAGGAAGAGGAAGACAAGGAAGAGAAAAAGAAAAAAGAGAAAGGAAGGAAGGAAGAGGAAGACAAAGAGAAAAAGAAAAAAAAGAAAGGAAGGAAAGGAAAGGAAGAGGAAGACAAAGAAGAGAAAAAGAAAAAAGAGAAAGGAAGAAAAGAGAGAAGGTAGGAAAAGAAAGGCGGAGAGAAGGAAAGAAGGAAGAGAAAGAAGAAGGCAGGAAGGAAGAGAAAGAAGGAAAGAAGAGAAAGAAAAAGGAAGGCAAAGAAGAGAAGGAAGGAAAGAAAGAAAAAGGAAGGGAAGAGAAAGGAAGGCAAAGAAGAGAAAGGAGGAAAGAAAAAGGAAGGCAAAGAAGAGAAAGGAAGAAAGAGAAAGGAAGGCAAAGAAGAGAAAGAAGGGAACAGAAAGGAAGGCAAAGAAGAGAAAGGAGGAAAGAAAGAAGCCGAGAAAAGAAAGAAGAAAAAAAAAAAGAAAGAAAGAAAGAAGCCGAGGCCGCTGGCGGCGGGACCCGAACGCGACGGACTCCGGCACCGGAGTCCGATCCTGGCTCTGTGCCAGGAAGCCAAAGCTGTCGGCGGAGCGGAGCCGACCCCGGCCCCGGGCCGGGAAGTCGAGGCGGCCGGCGGGTGGGAGCCCGGGAGCCTGCCCCGGCCACCTCGCTGCCCCGGCTGCATGGGGCAGGCAGGCAGGCGCGCGCACATGCCCCGGCTCTGAGCCTGTCTGCCTGGCGGGGAGGGCCAGCCCAGAGGCCGGGCTCAGGTTGGGTCTGCCACGGCAAAGCCGGAGCCCCGGGGGTCTGGTGGGGGCTGCCGGCCTGCGCGGGGGTTGCGACGGCCGCTGTGCGGCTGCGCACCCGCCCAGCTTAGAGGGAACACTGACGGGGACCCAAACGCGGTCCCGGGAGGGCAGAGCAGACCCCGGCAACGGAGACCGATCCTGGCCCCAGGCTGGGAGGCCGAGCCTGTCGGCGGAGCGGGGCCGGGTCAGCTCTGGGCTGGGAAGTCGAGGCGGCCGGCGGATGGGAGCCCGGGAGCCTGCCCTGGCCGTGGCCACCCCGCTGCCCCGGCCACATGGGGCAAGCAGGCAGGCACGCGCATGCCCCGGCCCTGAGCCTGCCTGTTCCGCCCTGGGGGAACTGGACGCAGCACTGCCTGTGGCCGCAGCAGGGGCGGGGGCCGGGTAAATGACCTTGGCGGGCCGTATCCGGCCCGCGGGCCGTAGTTTGAGGACCCCTAACTTACAAGGTCCTGTTGACTGTTGCCATCACATAAATAAAGCAACCAGGGTTTAGCTGCTAGTCATATTATACAAGGATGATTCTGCAATCCTTAGGCAACCAAGTATTGTTCGTATGAGCCAGAGACCTACATTTTGTCCTCAGTAGCAAAGCTTGTGGGAAGAAGAGAGTGCTGAAGTTTCTCTTGCAGAGTTTCTTCTAAATCCTCCCATTGTAGCAAAGGGGTGTTTTATCTAGCTTGGGGATCAGGCTTTGATTTTTGCTATGATTCATAGCAGGAAAACATAACATTCCACTGACACCTAGTGCCCCATATTCACTCCACACAGTTTTGAAGGTTCAATAATTCTGATAATTTCCCCCATTATTTTTGCTTCTGTATGTGTTGGGTGCCTGCTTCCAGGAGCAAAATTTACATGATACTAAGCACTACTGCTGCCTAATGGAAAGCAGGCGTTAGTGAAAAGCTCTTGAGACCCCCCCCCCGGGGGGTGGGGGGGGGGGTTGGCGGGGGGGGTTGGGTACAGGGGATTTTTGTACTTTGAATTAGGTTTAAGTGAACATCAGAATGTTTAAGTGCTTATCTAGATTCAGCCACAAACTCTGAACTGGAAGCCTGACCCAGCTCCCTGAGAAGTCAGTGATAAGACTTCCCCTGACCTCTATGGATGCTGGGTCAGACCCTTAATGAGTGTTGCCAATCCATGGCAGAAGTTCAAATCAGGCTATAACAATCTGGTTTTGGACAAAGAAGTGGACAGTATTTTAATTTATGAAAATGATTAGTACAATACATTTCAGAAATGCGACAACAGAAACCTGGAAACTTGGAAAAGGAAAATAGACAGAAGGCCTTTACTTTCAGTTGAAATTTAGTTGCATTGTTTAATAAGACTAACTGAAAATTTTGCAGAAAAAATTAAAAAAAACTTCAAAATTTTGAGCTCCCCTTTTCATCTGTTTCATGAAGTTGGCTCAGTGTCACACATGAATATATAAATGTCTTGTGTGAAAACATACCTATTTTTGAATGAAATGGGCCTTCAATTTAAAAATTGTCTTGTTTATGAACAAAATTCAGAAGATGATTAAACTAATTTTTGTGCACCAAATATGAAATATTGCAACTTCACTTTTCATAATTTGAGCCACCAAATGAAACTGCCTTTTTAATTAACTTAACAGGCATAGAAAATACTTTGTGCCTGCACTTTTGTAATTCATAGTCATATGCCTTAATCTTGCAACAAGATCCATGTGAGTAGAATTTCTATGCCAAGCTCCACTGAAGACAGAGATTATCCTGCAGGCATAGGCATTTGTTCCCAGAGCTCACAGAAGACTGGGGTCAGAGATTCTGAGGGCTTGTTTACACGATAGAGCAATGAACTCTACTGGGATGTGATTTCTAAAGTGCAAGAATGTGCAATAATTAGTCCGTGTAGACCCTACTGGTGCATATTAAAGGCCCCCCGCGCATGTCAACGCAGTACTGTTTCAAACAGCACTAAGTTAAAGGGCAGCAGCTGGATCTACACAGACCAATTATGTGCAACACGTTAATATGTTAAACAAGCAAGACCTGTAGCACTTTTAAAGACTAACACATTTATTTATTGCATGAACTTTCGTGGGAGAAATCCCTCTTCGTCAGATGCTTTGAAGATGGGTAATTTATCTTCAAAGTGTCTGACGAAGTGGGATTTTCTCCCACTAAAGCTCAGGTGATAAATACATTTGTTAGTCTTTAAAAGTGCCACAGGACTCCTTGTTTGTTTTGCTGAACTAGACTAACACGGCTACCGCTTTGGATTGTTAATATGTTGTTTTAGAAATTACAGCCACATAGAGAGCATTAACTCAGTGTATAGAGAAGTTCTTTATGATCTTAGCTCCCCTAAAAGTCCATAAAAGTTGAAAGTAATCAGCACTTTCTAGTGGATGCTCAGCACTGTACAGGGAAGGGCCCTCAGCAACCAATTTACTGCCTATGCAAACAGCTTCTTTGAGATAATTTAAGAATTATGATTTCTCTAGTTCTTCTAGATTAATTTTCTCAGCACTGGATCCAAATTATACTTTGTGTTTTAATAATATTTTCAAACCTTTACTTCATTATTTCTAGGGAACTATGCTGTACACTCAAATTATTTGTTTACATTTAAAAAACAAGGTGGAGTAGGTGAGGGTGGGGAATAGGGAGACAAACTCTGTCCATACTATTCCTGCCTGACTTGGTTCCAGTGGGGTTGTAATTTGACCTGCTGACTCTGCAGCAAGGGAGCCCATAATCAAACTACAAAAGAAAATTTTACAATGAGTGGGTTTGTGCCCAGCATCTGCCATGAGTGTCTTCCTATGTGAGCATCACTCTCTAAAGTTGATCTATGTGTGTTTTCTCCATGAACAAATAACAGGTATCTTACATTCTGTATTTTAGTTTTAGATTAAGTTAAACAACAAATACTTTCTCTTTGGGAGCAAAGAAACAGTGACTGACTTCTATAACATCTGCATATGAACAGGAACACGAAATGGCAGCTGCCTCTGCAGCAGGGAAGGTGGACGTAGTAGCCCTTAAATGTGCTGTTTGTGGAAAGAAGCACCTCTTGTGTTTTACAGCTACCTCCATCACAATGCAGTGTTCTCAACAAGCTTAGCTAACATTAATTATAACAAGTCAACCTATTACTATTATACTGTTCTTATAGATAGATATACCAAAACACAGAAGAAATAAATATTTTCAAGGTTTCACAGTCAGTAATAGAACTGGAAATAGAACCTGGTAATCCTGATCAAACAGTAGATTTCCTTTAAATATTATGCCATGATTCTTTATTGTAGTTTCCATTTAGTGAGGGCAGTGAAGAAGAGACAAATTTAATTGAGAAAAGAAAAGTAAATGTCCAATAAGCTTTCCCCATTAATTCCCATTGTTTGCCTTGACTGGAATCATTCAAAAACTCTGTATTAAACCTATTATGCTCCATTCCTTATCAAGAAACACCATATTGAAAGGTGAAATGAAAAGAGTATTTAAATATATAACATTCTAAAATGTCTAGGTTCAAAGGAGTATGTGGGAATTTAAAATATTTTAAAATCAATTCCTCTTAGCACAGTAATTTCTTTTGTCTTATTCGTTTTACTATTTCTTCTGATTTTACTTTTTCACTTTGTAAATTCCCATTCCCTCTCCCTTGTCTTATAGTATAGGTCTTGGATATAAGCTTCTGTTACATAGGTATGAGATAAGCATTCTGCTATATAAATTGCATATGGTTATGCTCATATATTGAAGCTTCCCAAAAAAGTATAGACCTTTCCTCAAAGAGTTCAAAGTCTAAAGGCAGACATTCAGAAAAAAAATGGAAAAGGAGTACAATGTAGAAATAGTTTGGTCAAAGTGGGGTTCAGTCATGCCTTAGGTCCCAATTTGTGACTAGTGTTATCCATTATATCTAACAGTGCTAACTGTGGTTCATAATAAAGCTAGAAGGGAATATCAAGTGGGGTTCCACAGGAATCATTTCTGGGTCCAATTCTGTTCAATATCTTTGTCAATGATTAAGGTAATGGCATAGAGAGTACACTTACAAAGTTTATGGACTATACAAAGCTGAGAGAGGTTGCAAGTGCTTTGAAGGATAAGATTAAAATTCACAATGATCTGTGCAAACTGGAGAAATGCTCTGAGGCTATGTCTACACTTGTTAATTTAAGTCGACTTAGCATGTCCAC
>ML685819.1:7837740-7851432 GCA_007922175.1 Pelusios castaneus
GGCCCTTTGGGGGGGGCACGCCAGGCTGTGGCTGTGCCAGCCACCCTGGCAGGGAGGGCAGTGGGGAAGCCCTGGAGCCCCCTAAGTCAACTTCGCCAGCAAAGTCGACTTAAAACTAGGTTTAATAAAGTCGACTTAATTTTTCCTTAAGTCGACTTAAGCAGCTGCTTAAGTCGACTTAAGGAAAGTGTAGTGTAAACGCAAAGTAAATTAAGTCATAGAATCATAGAATCATAGGGTTGGAAGGGACCTCACGAGGTCATCTAGCCCAACCCCCTGCTATAAAGCAGGACCACTCCCACTAAATCACCACAGCCAGGGTTTTGTCTAACCGGGCCTTAAAAATCTCCAAAGATGGAGATTCTACCACCTTCCTAGGTAGCTCATTCCAATGCTTCACCACCCTCCTAGTGAGAAAGTTTTTCCTAATATCCAACCGTGACCTCCCCAGCTGTAATTTGAAACCATTGCTCCTTGTTCTGTCCTCTGTTACCTTCGAGAACAGCCTAGCTCCCTCCTCTTTGGAGCAACCCTTCAAGTAGTTGAAGGTTGCTATCAAATCTCGCCTCAGTCTTCTCTTGTGTAGACTAAATAAGCCTAGTTCCTTCAGTCTCTCCCCATAAGTCATGTGCCCCAGCCCCCTAATCATTTTTGTTGCCCTCCGCTGGACTCTATCTAATTTGTCCACATCCTTTCTGTAGTGGGGAGCCCAAAACTGGACACAGTATTCCAGATGCGGCCTGACCAGTGTCGAATAGAGGGGAATTATCACATCCCTCGATCTGCTGGCAACACTCCTACTGATGCAGCCTAATATGCCATTGGCATTTTTGGCAACAAGAGCACACTGTTGGCTCATATTCATCTTCCCGTCCACCATAACCCCCAGGTCCTTTTCTACAGCACTGCTACTTAGCCGATCGGTCCCCAGCCTGTAGCAGTGCATGGGATTTTGCCGTCCTAAGTGCAGGACTTTGCACTTGTCTTTGTTGAACCTCATGAGGTTTCTTTCAGCCCAGTGTTCCAATTTGTGCAAGTCTCCCTGGATCTTGACGCTGCCCTCCAGAGTATCTACCATTCCCCCCAACTTGGTGTCATCTGCGAACTTACTAAGCCTGCAGTCTATTCCATCATCAAGATCATTAATGAAGATATTGAATAGAACCGGCCCCAGGACCGACCCCTGGGGCACTCCACTCGTTACCGGCTGCCAACCAGACATCGAGCCATTGATTCCTACCCGCTGAGCCCGTTGATCTAGCCAGTTTTCGATCCACCTTACAGTCCACTTGTCCAACCCATACTTCCTTAACTTGCCGACGAGAATGCTGTGGGAAACCGTATCAAAAGCCTTGCTAAAGTCAGGGTATACCACGTCAACGGCTCTTCCCGCATCCACAAATCCAGTCATCTCATCATAGAAGGAAATCAGGTTGGTCAGGCACGATTTGCTCTTGGTGAATTCATGTTGACTGTTCCTGATCACTCTATTTTCCTCCAAGTGTTTCAGGATGGATTCTTTGAGGACCTGCTCCATGATTTTCCCAGGGATTGAGGTGAGGCTGACTGGTCTGTAGTTCCCCGGATCCTCCTTTTTCCTTTTCTTAAAGATAGGTACTATATTTGCCTTTTTCCAATCCTCTGGGACCTCCCCCGTTCGTCACGAGTTCTCAAAGATAATGGCCAGCGGCTCTGCAATCACTTCCGCCAACTCCCTCAGCACCCTCGGATGCAGTTCATCCGGCCCCATGGACTTGTGCACATCCAATTTCTTTCAGTGTTCCCTAACCTCACTTTCCATCACTGAGGGCCGCTCTTTTCTCCATTCTGCGTTACCCCGTGTAGTAGCCTGGGAGCTGGCCCTTCCTGTGAAGATTGAAGTAAAAAAAGCATTGAGTACTTCAGCATTTTCTGCAACATCCACCACGAGGATGCCTGCCCCATTCAGTAAGGGACCTACACCACCCCTGATCCTTTTCTTATTGCTGATATACTTATAGAACCCCTTTCTGTTATCCTTCACATCTCTTGCTAGCTGCAACTCCAATTGTCCTTTGGCCTTTCCCATTTTATCTCTGCAGTCCCGAGCAATATCTTTATACGCCTCCCTTGTCATCTGTCCAAGCTTCCACTTCTTGTAAGCTTCCCTTTTATGTTTCAGCTCCCCACAGAGTTCCCTGCTAAGCCACGCTGGTCACCATCCACATTTGCTGTTCTTTCTGCACATCGGAATGTTATCTTCCTGTGCCTTTAACAGGGTTTCTTTAAAATACAGCCAGCTGTGTTGGACACCTTTCCCCTTCAGATCAGCCTCCCAAGTGATTCTGCCCATTAGCTCCCAAAGGGAGCCAAAATCTGCTTTTCTGAAGTCCAGGGTGTGTGTTCTGCTTCTTTCCTTTCTTCCATTGATCAGGATCCTGAACTCTACCATCTCATGGTCGCTGCTGCCCCAGGTTGCCATTTACTTCTACTTCCCTGATCAATTCTTCTCTGTTTGTGAGCAATAGGTCTAGAGGTGCAAGGCCTCTAGTTGGTTCTTCCAGCATTTGTACTAGAAAGTTGTCCTCAATATTCTCCAAAAACTTCCTGGATTGCCTGTGCACTGCTGTATTATCTTCCCAGCAGATGTCAGGATAATTGAAGTCACCCATAAGAACCAGGGCCTGCGATCTGGAAACTTCTGTTAGTTGTCCATAGAACGCCTCATCCACCTCCTCCTTCTGGTCTGGCGGTCTGTAGCAGACACCCACCACGACATCCCCCTTGTTGCATTCTCCCCTAAACTTAACCTACAGACTTTCAACCAGCTTGTTTCCACTTTCATAGTGGAACTCCGAGCAGTCATACAGTTCTTTTACTTATAGCGCTACTCCTCCCCCCCCTTCTTCCCTGCCTGTCCTTCCTGAACAATTTATATCCATCCATGGCAGTGCTCCAGTCATGCAAGTTATCCCACCACGTTTCTGTTATTCCAATTATATCATAGTTCCTTGTCTGTGCCAATACTACCAATTCTTCCTGCTTGTTTCCCAGGCTCTTCGCATTTGTGTACAGGCACCTAAGATACCGGGCCCATTGCCCTACTTTCCCTTGTCGATTCTCCCTCCTGTCGCATCTTCCTCCTTGCAATTTCTCCCGGTGTCCTCCTTCCCCACTTGCATGAGGTATTATGACTTCATTAGGAAATAAAAAACAATTATTTGATTTCCCCACCCAGTTCCAACTACCCTCTCTTTTATTCCTGCTGTTACAGCCCCAGCATCCCCCAAGTTCCATCCCTTCCCCCAGGTCTCCCTCAGTTTCACTTACCTGTGGGCTTTGGTCACCTTCCCCCTTCAAACCTAGTTTAAAGCCCTCCTCACTAGGTTAGCCAGTCTGCTTCCAAATATGCTCTTCCCCTTCCTGGATAGGTGGAGTCCATCTCTGCCTAGCAGTCCTTCTTCCTGAAACAGCACCGCATGGTCAAGGAAGCCAAAGCCCTCCTGGTAACACCATCTTCACAGCCAGGCATTCACCTCCAGGATGAATCTGTCTCTGCTCGGGCCCCTACCCTTGACCGGAAGGATCGAGGAGAACACCACCTGTGCACCAAACTCCTTCACCCATGCTCTCAGAACTCTGTAGTCACCTTTGATCTTAAGCAAGCTTAAGTTGACTTAATTTGTAAGTGTAGACGCACCCTGAGGGAAATAAGATGAAATCCAATAAGGACAAATGCAAAGTACTCCACTTAGGAAGGAACAACAAGTTGCACACAATCAGAAAGGGAAATGACTGTCTGGGAAGGAGTACTGTGAAAAGAGATCTGGGCGTCATAGTGGACTACAAGCTAAATATCCATCAACAGTGTAACGTTATTGCAAAAAAACACCCCAGCAAACATCACAAGACACAAAAAGTAATTTTTCTGCTCTACTCTGCACTGGTTAGGCCTCATCTGGAGTACTACGTCCAGTTCTGGGTGCTACATTTCAGGCAAATGTGTGGACAAATTGGAGAAAGTCCAGAGAAGAGCAACAAAAACAATTAAAGATCTAGAAAACATGATCTGTGAGGGAAGACTGAAAAAACTGGGTTTGACAAGTTTGGAGAACTGATGACTGAGCGGGGGACATGGTAACAGTTTTCAAGTACATAAAAGGGTAGTTAGTACAAGGAGGAGGGAGAAAAATATTCTCTTTAACCTCTGAGGATAGGACAAGAAGCAATGGACTTAAATTGCTGTAAGGTCTGTTTAGGTTAGACATTAGGTAAAACTACTTAACTACCAGGTTGGTTAAGCACTGGAATAAATTCCCTCAGAAGGTTGTGGAATCTGCATCATTGGAGCTTAAGAGCAGGTTAGACAAACACTTTTCAGGTACGGTCTAGATCAGGAGTGTCAAACATGTGGCCCACAGGCCAAATGCAGCCTGTGAACCTCTTCCTTCCAGCCCATGGCTGCACGCCGTGGGACCAAAATCTCTCCCTAACAGAGAGTGTGTTCTCGCATACTCAGCACTCCGCAGTGCCATGAGAGTGTCAGGTCTCACAATATCACAGAGCACTGGGTACGGGAGACTGCACTCCATAAGACCACACTCTCTCCCTAACATGGGGGGTGAGGGGGAATTGTGGAGCACAGTTTCGCATATACAGCACTTCACGATGCTGCGAGAGTGCTGTGGTATTTTGATTTATGGTATGTACGGCCCACTTGAAGTACATTTAAGTCAAATCTGGCCTGCCATAGCAAATGAGTTTGACATCCCTGGTCTAGATAATACTTATTCCTTTCTTAACCTCTTAAAATCCCTTCCAGTCCTACACATCTATGGTTATGTCTACACTTGATAAAATTAGTTCAAATTAGTTAGTTCGAACTAACTAATTTGAACTAATTTTAGTTAGTTCGAATTAGCTTAATTCGAACTAGGAAAACTTAGTTCGAATTAGCGATCCCCATTCATTTCAATGGCCAGTTAGTTCGAACTAAGAAATTAGTTCGAATTAACATGGCCACATTGGTTAATTCGAACTAACTAGTTCGAATTAACTCTTTAGTTTGAATACTCTATTCGAATTTATTAGTTCAAATTAAGGAAGCCCTTAATTCAAGCTAACTAAAGCCTAGTGTAGCCATGGCTTTAGTTAGTTCAAATTAAGCCTCCTTAATTCGAACTAACTTGCTAGTGTAGACATAGCCTCTGATATTCGGGGGGAAAGTGATTGTGCATTTCATATGTAGTGCATAGAAGGTATTTCAACACTCACAGAGCCTCAAAAGGTCCTGTATATAGATTTAGTCCAGATCAGGGCCCAAAAACATGGATGTTCCTCAAAATTCTACAAATATGGCTAGAATCACAAGTGCTCCCATTTTCTTTCTTGCTTGGCACAAATAGTTGAACTGAAATAAAGGATGGATTTAATAGATTTTCCATTGAGTTAATTCACTTCTAATGAGTCCTGAGAATCTCTTTTAACATGTCATCTATTTTATTCTTTAGAAGTATAAGCATTCATTTTGCAGTCAGGTTTTCTAAAACTTTACTACTGAAGATTAGAAAAATATAAATCTTGTTGAGGGTTTTTAAGGGTCTTGGATTCTCATGCCAGAGGTGCTGAGCGCTTATAATTCTCAGAGGATTTTACTGTGAGAAATATTGCTTTCATAGTATTTAGTGTACGTATCTTTAAAAAATGTTAGTAGAAACCAAACCACCACAGCAAAGGGGAAAAGATGATTTGTGTCTGTAGAACAACATCAGCTCTTTCCCATACTCTGTTATTCCTTATATTTTGGACTACCTCCTCTCATTGAAAAGTTCAAGTCTTTTAACGAGCGCCACATGGTGTTTTCACATCCTTGAGTATGAGATTCCTTACGGGGTTAATTCATGTATTCCCACCAAATGAGCACCCCCTTATTTTATGTGCTTTCAGTGTAGTTCTGGTTGGGTTGATGTGTTTTCCACTCTCAGCCCTTGCATTAAGTTCTTTATGCCAACTGTCAATGAAGACAGCTGCCTTACTGGTGGTCATCTCAGTCCTCTGGATGGGGGAATTAGAAGCAAGGATGGTATATCCACCATCTTTTGTTTTCTACAAAATTATGCTCAGACCCCCTGCACAATTTCTTCCAAAGGTGATTCCAACTTACCTCAGTTGTGTTCTTTCCTAAACCCCACTCCAACCAAGAGAAGCAAGACATCATACCTTAAATGTTCTCAGGGCCCTCTCATTCTCTCTGACTGTAACTAAATCATTCAGGTCTTGCTGAGGCTGCTCATTGCCTTTGCAGAGAGAAAGAAAAGAAAAAGCCACATCTTTCCAAAGGTTATCAAAATGTGTTAAGCTGTATTATTAGCTAACTAGAACCTCCTTTTACAAATGTCTAGATTGGTTTTTGGCAGAGCTCTCTTACAGTCTTTATTCAGATAGGTTCTGAGCACCTGCCTCCATCATATCAGGATACTGCCTGTGAGTCACCAAGACTGGAGTAGATATGGACAAGCATTTAAAATGGTTCTTCACTTTACAGTAACTGTGGTTCAGAAAGTCCATATATATTCCATGACCTGCCGCATCTTCCCGACTACGATGGTGTCTGAGGACATATAGGATCTGAAGGTCAGCTGGCCCTGCTCCACCGTCTATGCCTTTACATGTCGAGCATGAGGCACTTAGGGTGCAGGCATAGCCCAGCAGATGCTGCTGGACAAAAGATTTTCATTTGAGTGCATGGGCTGCATCTGCACCCAAGACTGGAACATATATATGTAGATAAAACATCTCTACAGAATAACACTTACTATAATGTAAGGAACTATTTGTGTGTCTGCATCATTTCACCGTTTACAAGGCACCACTCCCTGCCCCTTTCCCAGCTCAGGCCAGTTCAGCACAGCAGTTAAGTATGGGCTTAAATGCATTGCTGGATAGGGAAAACTTAATCACGTACTAATGCTCAGGATACGCTCCTCCTCTAGATTCCTCCCTGTTTCTTCAGAACATGGGCGATGTTAACAAAAGCCTACAACACGTACCTTTCTAGCCTTTTCCTGTTACATCCAGAGGAAAATCTGCTTATTCTAAGGGGTTTGTAATTTGAGAAAGGCTTTTGTCCTCAGTTGCAATCACCCTGGCCATCTAAATGGACTGCAACTTCTCAAGTTTATTCTTATCTTAACAGAAAATAGAACTGAGAGCTCAGCAGAGTGACGCTGCCCCTGATTTTCATGTTATCCTTGAAAGCAAACGCATCAAACATAGCACCCGAAGAACAGCTAAACGTTGGGCTATAGCATCAAAGGTAGCATTTAAAACAAAATTAAGTAAAGCAAAAATGATATTTTGGAAAAAATAGTTGTTCCAGTCTGTTCTTAAAAAGGCGGGGCAGGAACTCTTATTTAAAAGACACAGCATTATATACAAACTTGAATAGCGGGGAAAAAGCTGAATTAAAAACAAGGAGGATTTCAAGAACATGATTTTGTGAACACTCTATATTAAGCATGAAAAAATTACCATGGTGCCTAATGCAGCCTGCCTGCATACAGAGCAATCTATAGCTGAGCTGTGCATTCAAACACAGATTGGTTTCCCCAGGTGACACCCAAGACATTGTGTTTATTGATTTATTTTGCTATCTTCCTGCTGCAGTGATAGGTTGACAAAGGAACCACCTTGTGGGTATCTTAATATATCTAATGCCAACACACTTTCAGGTGGAGTATAAACAATAATAAATCTTTCTAGTCACCAGGAAAGAGAAACTATATGGCAAATTAATTTTGAAGACTAAAAGCTTCATTGAAGAATAATGGTTTTGTCATAATAGATCAGACTGTTTGTCCATTGAGTCCAGTATCCTTCCTCCAGTAGTGGTCAGCAATGGCTGACTAAAAAGAAGACAGAAAAAACAAGCAAAAATGTGCCTAGCCAGTTGTATGATGATTGTTTTCCAACCATGTAGTGATCATTAGTTTACACCCTGAAGCAGAGAGCTGACTGTTTCTGTTATGATATGATTTGTTCTTCAATTTCCCTAGCTTTTTTTTAAAAACCCAGTTATAATATAAAATATAGCATTCTGTAATAGTGCTGACTAAGGAGAGTTCATGTTCTAAAATTCCTTCTTCATTGGCAGAGTTATAAATGCCACGTAACTTTTCCTTAAATAAGAGGAGAAATCAATGAATATTTAAAACTGCCATTAATTTTGATTGTTCCTTTAATATATAATAAACCTGTGCTGAACCAATAGATAGTGGTGGTAAATGCCAAGTATGGCTCTTAAGAAGCCACAGGTCTCTTTACCCAGAGTTCCTCCAGCTGTTTAACCTCTGCCTACTCCTCCAGGCATACCATTAGAAAAGAAGCTAGACATGTTGCCAGAACAAAATTCGGCTTCTGAGATATCCTCCTAGAACACACAAGTGATTCCCTGGAATTAATTAAAATAGTTCTATTTCAAACCAGTAATATTTTTACAATGTCTTTTTAAGTGACTTTC
This sequence comes from Pelusios castaneus, assembly GCA_007922175.1. NCBI lineage: Eukaryota > Metazoa > Chordata > Testudines > Pelomedusidae > Pelusios > Pelusios castaneus. Next base: position 7,846,238 of record ML685819.1, read on the forward strand.
GTGGTGGTAAAAGCTGCCAGATGAACAGTCCGGGACACTGAACTCCTCTTTTACTCCCAAAACAGGTCCAGCAGGGGCTGCAATAGTGAAGCTTACAATGAACATCACCTTAACACCATGGCTCAACCTTCTCCTACCCCTAGAGAGAACATCTGTAAAGCAAGAGGTCAGTTCATTCTCTGTGGACTGTTCAGTTCTTGGCTTCTGTTTTTCATCTTGGTTCTGTGATCTCAAAGGCTTTGATTCTGCCTTTATACGTGTGTGTCTTATTAAATATCTCTAAGATGGGAGCTAACCATAGGAATGCAAGAGAAGACATAGGTTAATGCTGCCCTTTGTGTAGAGCACTACTATGATCTGGTAAATTATTTGCTATATTTTGCTTAGTAATATTGGTCCTGATAATACTTAACAGGCATGATCATTTCATGCACATAAAATAAAGATAGGGCCATATCTCCCATTTAATCTTCACTCCTGCAAATCTCACAAATGTTGGTGTTGGTTTAATTCAGAAACTGGAGGCAGTACAGGATATGGGGCACAAAAGTCAGTACTGAAAAACCTGCAGCCTTTTTACAAGACATACAAAATAACTTAATTAAAATGTAGATGACAAAAATTCTGGATATTGTATTTCAAAGATAGTCCTCCACCCCAAATTAGAGAATGAGACCCACTGAAAACAGAATTCCTGAAACCTGAAATTCTATAAATTCACAAACCAAAAAGAGAAATTAAGCAGGCCTGGCTGCTTCATGATGGTATGTTATGAGTTTCTAACAAGATTCATAGATATTAAAAGTTAATGGTATAAATTGGCTATTTAAAGTTAATATTGATTTGTTGCCAAGATTCTGCGTATCAAAGGTCGTATTTGAATATCCATTTACTTTGGCTCAAAAAGAGATATTTCTGCATGGCTGCATGTACTGTTTGGAAAAGAATCATTTTTCATCAGTGGAAGAAGGACAGGTTGTTATCCAAAGCTACCTATTATATTCGTAGTAGTGCAAACAGGGAAATTAAAGGGATGCAGTCAAGATAACTTATTTGATAGGTTTTTTTGGGAGGAAGGATGAGAGTATGTGAGTGGTTTTCTGAATATGTTAACTTATTAGCTGGTTTAGTTAAATTTTCCATTTGATTATTTGATGTTTCTGACTGGCAAAGTTAATGTATTGGTATATTTGTCGTTAATGCTGCTGTGTGGTTGTCATTAGTGGAGATTTAATTATTGTTATCATGCTCAGAGCTTCTGTATGATGGTTCTTATACTAAATAAGATAATCATACTTCCTCATATGTTGTTAATGAAACTTTGAAGTATTCCTGACAGAATTTTATCTTATTAATTTCTCATGGTCATAGTTTACTAAGCTGAATGAAATGCAAAAAGTAATGAAATGAGACAGGTCAATTTAACTCTGTTTATCGTCTGCACTCCTTGTGGATTAGCATAATGTTCTTGGTTTCCAAAATTGGAAACATTTAAATTTACAAATACATCTTCATATTTAAATTTAAAACTTTAAAGAAGCATGGTCACTTCTATTTCTAGATTTCATAATATGTTAAGTGTTTTCCACAACCTAACTTTGGGTCTAATTCTGTCTAGATCACGTTTCATGCTTCCCCTATCCTTACCAGAAGATCAGAGTGCTTTACACTAGTGAACGACAATCCTTTGACGTCTCTTTACCATATACTAAAAGATGTTGGCAGATCTATAGTAAAATATGAGATCTTCAATGTCCTCTTGTGTTTAACCACAGTAAGAATGTGATGGCCTTCCCTAAATATAGGGGGTATTAGTTTTTTTGAGTTTAATTATATCTACTTTACAGGAATGTTAGGCTTAACCTCCTGATATTTGCAAAGTGCTTATAAATTTTCAGAATGGCACTATATACATGCAAATTAGTTCTTTTATATTAAAAATGGAAATTATCCTGCTTTTTGTATAAATGCAATATTTTCATTTTAAAGGGGGCTTATCCAGATCATATTTTAACTACTCACTGTTCTCAGACTAATTGTTGACCTTGGATGTAATTTTTTTATTCTGTACTTATTGGGCTCAATCCTATTTCCACTGAAGTTGATATAAGTTTCACTGTGGTGGCTTATGTAATGAAATGGCTCACCCTCCAGGAGTATATGAACCATGAACCAGCATCCAGATTCTTGTATGTTTACCTGCTCTGCATCCTGCCACTGGATGGTAACACTTCATCTCTCATTTACTCTCATGTACTTGCCCTGATTAGGTCTTTGTGGTGGTTGAGAACTTTACCTTTTGGGTCCAAGAGTGGCCTGGCTCAGCTGACACTCTGACAACATATTTATGCTGATGTGTGTACTGAAATCTATTTCTTTCCCCTATATTTTTCTGTTGTGACCTTTATTATCTATTGATGGAACAGTTCACAAGAAACTGAAGGAGTTAATGCTGGCCCTCTTTACATTGTTTTTAACATCACTATATAGGAAAATTCTATGCAGTTTAATATATTTATGTTTCAAAATCAAGCAAATCGGCAAAAATGGATGAAACAATGAGATATGTGATTTGAAAAAATAATAAAAAAACATAAATCTGACCAGCCACACAAAAGACTGATCTTCTAATAAATACAGAACAAATCTACTCCAGAACTCAAAAGATCTGACTATATAAACAACTAGCAAATCAATTAAAGCAAATTATATTAAATAAGTGAAGTTACAGGTATACTCGTTCCCGTATGTTAATTTCTTCTACTTTTAAAAGCACCAGAGAATCAGCCACAATGCTTGAGTGGCTGTTAAAGGGTTAAATAATATCTCCAGTGAAGACAATGACTATACTGTGCCAGTTGCTCATGCTTCAGAACAGCTTATTCTGCAGCATAAGCACCAACTGTACTCTGCTGCTCACACTCAGTACGTGCTGTGATGACTAACAGCGTTCCTACATTTTTAGTGTAGGCAGTAACCATTTTGTGTCAGGCCACAGGCTCAATAGGTAACTAGCAGCATAGTTGTAGCTGCTGTACACGATGACCATCTGCTGCAGTTCTTGCATGTTTTTAAATGTAGATGTCCAAATTCCAGAAAAATATCTTGCACATCTAGCCAGAACTAAATCTCCTGTTGCATCTCAGTATGAAGGTATGAAATTAAATAAACTATTAAAGGATGATTCTAGGAGCTGTACGGTAGGTATACAGCACAGTGATGTAAACAGCACTACATATATTTTGTTGTTGGTCAGAACAACAAACCAACAAAAGCAAAGAGTATTTAAACAAATACTAGAACAGTAGTTCTCACATCAAATACCATCTTCAGAGTTGTGCCCTAACTGGCAGTTTCTTTAGGTCATTAATAAGAGGTTGTCCCCTCGCTGATTGCACAAGTGATTATTTATTCCCTGTGTCACAGATGGGAGGGTTGAAGATCAGCTGCCTCTACAGCAAGGTAGAGCAAATGCAAGGTGGGGTGGAAGGGTGGAATCCCCTTCCAAGCTAGGGAGCAATCTTTAAAGGCAATTTCCAGGCAGAAGCACCTAATGAGAGAAGTCCTCGTAGCATGGCTCTTTTAGTAAAAAACATTGCACCGTTTGGCTATGTCTACCCTACCGGCTCTGTTAAGTCGATTTAACAAGGTCGACTTTATTGACCTTGTTAAGTTGACTTAGAGCATCCACACTAAACACTCCAGTCGACTGCCTGCGTCCACACTGGCAGGTGCTAGGTTGATGGAGGAGTGTTGTGGGGGCCTGGAGCTATGTTCCCTCTAATCTGTGGATGCACGGCGGTGCAGGGGCCCCTGCACACCCGTGCACCTTGCGCAGCCTGATCCCCGTGTCTCTTCCTTCTCCCAGCCCCAGATCCTCAACGTGTCTCTTCTCCCAGCCCCAGATCCCCAACGTGTCTCTTCTCCCCAGCCCCCAATCCTGCCGTGTCTCTTCTCCCCAGCCCCCAATCCCCGCTGCATCTCTTCCTTCTCCCCAGCCCCCGATCCCTGCCGTGTCCCTTCTCCCCAGCCTGGTCCCCCGACCGCAGCTCCTCGTTTCCTCAGCTCCCCTTCTCCCCAGCTGCGGTTCCCCTTCTCCCCAGCCACGGGTCCCCTTCATCCCAGCCACAGCTCTCCCCTTCAGCCCAGCCTGATCTTCCCTGGCCCCGGGTCACTCCAGCCCAGTCTTCCCCGGCCGTGGCTCTCCCCTTCTCTCCAGCCTGACTTCAGTTAGGTCGATTTAGGGCTATTCCCCATCCACACTGGCTTTAAGTCACCCTAACAAGGTCGACTCAAGCATTAAGTCAACCTTCAGAGGTGGAGTTATTAGATCGACTTAAGGAAGCTGTAGCAGGGTGAAGCAGCAGGTCTGGGAGCCAGGCCCCGGAGGACTCCTACCCTCCCCCTGCTGCCCAGAGGACAACCCTGCGTGGGACGGACGTAGGAACTCCAGAGGTGGAGTCAAGGGGAGAAGGGGCCGTATAAAGGGACGGACCCAACCTCCAGAGGGGGAGATTTCTAGGAGGCGGACCGAGCTGCTGAGGGAGCCTCCTCAGCGGTGGAGGGACGGGCCACCCGAGCAACCCCCCTGGGCAGAACCTACCAGCCCTCCAGATAAAACCCGCGAATCCTGGGACAAACAGGGGAGAGGGCCCCTGCAGTATTATCCCCCAGGGGAAGACCTGGAGGAACTGCCCTTGACAGAACTCCCAGAGGGCCGGGGAGAGAAGCCAACCCGGGACCATCCCTATGACCTGGAGGAGCTGCCCTCCGCTGAGGAACCGGAGACCCCCTGCGACCTAGAGGAACTACCCCTAGAGGAGGAGCTGCTGGACCTGCCGCCAGCAGACGAAGAGGGCCTGACTAGCCTCCCGCTGGCGACCTACCCAGACCCTTATCCCCCCGAGGGGGGGCCCAGAGGCTGAAGGTAAGGAGGAAGCAGCCCAGGGTGGGGCCGCAGAGGGCAGCCCGTCAAACCTGGACCAGCTGGGTTTGGTTAGACCCCGCTGACGCCAGTGGCAGACCACTCTGTCACTGGACAGGGCCCTGGGCTGGGACGCAGTGGAGTGGGTGGGCCTACGTCCCCCTCCTTTCCTTTCCCGTGCACCTACAGACCCTCTGCTTACCCCTGACCACCCGAAACACTCAAACCCCTAACAACCCTATTCAGGGGCTGTGACTCTTGGGCTTGCCCC
>ML685819.1:7857975-7927516 GCA_007922175.1 Pelusios castaneus
GGAGCCGGGAGCGGTGGCAGGGAGCGGCGGGCCGGAGCCGGGAGCGGCGGCAGGGAGCGGCGGGCCGGGGCTGGGAGCCGGGTTTGCTCGGCTGGGGAGCCGGCGCTGCCGTTGCCGAAGTTCCCCGGGGCTGGGGCTGTTCTGAGTCTCCAGCCGGCGGCCTGCGTCCCCTCGGGGGACCGCTCGGTGTGGGAGCCCGGCCCCCTTAGCTGTGCTCGGCCGCTCTCGGCCCCGGCCCGGCCCCATTTCTGCCCTGCGGGTTGGGGGCGCCGGGACCCCCCTGTGCAGCAGCCGGAGGTGACCCCCACACGCTTCGTGCGGCTCGCTCGGCCGGCGGGCGCTCGGGGAGTCGAGCTCGTCCCCGGCCCTGCTGCGCCTGCTAGACAATTAACTTGGGCTGCAATTAAAAGTGAGACTCTTCGTCCTTCTCCCCTCCCCTCTCCTCCCCCAGACGGCGCGTGGACGGGGCGCTTTAGAGGCGGGTGTTTTAATTCGGACCCCCCCCCCCCCACCGACCCTGCTAGCAGCGCGCGAGGTGCCGGGCAGCGCGTGACGTTCATGTGTCTTCCCCCTGCCAGTGCATCCCTCCCGGCCGGCCCGGGCTTGGAGCGGGCACTGCCCGGCCCCTTTCCCTGAATTGGCCTGTAAGGCTGGCACGGCGGTCCCTGCGGTGCGGTGCGCTGTGCTGTGGGGAGGGCGGCAGAAGCCGCATCTGCTGCCTCCTTCCAGTTGTTTTGGTAAATGTTGCTTCGTGCGCGGAGTTGTATGAGGCCTCCCCTCCCCCTAGAATGCTCGCACCTCCCCCAGGACTTTGCACTGCATTTAAAAACAATAGGGCTCTTACTGCTTTCCCATTTTATATTCTGCTGCTTCTCTCGCCTGTTTTCTTTCACTAACGGGCTGTGCTCAAGAAAACAGGATCTGTTTCTCCAGGAGTTTTCTGCTTGGGTAGCTTATTCTACCTCTGAAATAATAAAGCCTCGATTTGTGACACTAGCAGTTGGTTGCTTTGGAAATTATGTATGTTGGTACCATAGGGGAATCTAAGGTCACTTCGGGGGAATAAGATACAGGGGCGGATGAACCCCTAGAGGAAAAAACACTTCTTTTCATGCAGTAGTAAGCTGTAGACAAGAGAGGAGAAAATGTGACAAGTACAACTGTTCCTAAATGGGAAAGATTCTGAAAGTTTTCCTCTGATATTGGTAGTTCTTATTAGTCTCCTATTTCCCCCCCCCCCCTCCACCCCATAATCTTGGTTGGGACAGGGGGAGGACTCTAGGGTAGAAATACTTTAGGGAAAAGAAAAACAAACCCAGCAGTAAAAATGAATTTCTAACAAGGTGGACTATTAATAAAATATCCCACAAGGCCTTCTTTTAGATTGCATAGGTCAGAGTGATAGCTGTTTAATGGTCCAGTGTTGGGCGTTACTGGAATTATTACGTCTACTTTGGAAAAACTTGTTGCCATCATAAAAGGTGTTTAAAAACAGTAGCATTCGTGGCTGATAGTTTTACGCACATTGACAGTAGAATGCTAATGTAAGATGTTTTAGTAGTGAAGGGAAAAAGGCCTACAATGCTGCTTCTCTTCTGTCAGTTCCCTCAAGGGAGCTTGTTGCTGTCAGTAGCCTGGGAGGTTACCATAGTGAACATTTTAGTAATCCAGAATGTAAGGTACATGGTTCTGAAATCACTCAGAAAAACTCAGGTCTATGTTGCAAGTTATGAAAATAGATTTCTAATGTAACATACTGAGGATTTATGTTTGTGGTTTGGTCAGTTAGCAGTTGGATTCTAATGACAAAGAATAAAAGTTTGTAAACTCTCTGTACCAGAATATCATTCACTGCTTGTATAGCACCAAGCATAATGGAACCCTGACTTGGTTAAGGCCTATTGGTGTTATTTAATATAATCATTTTTCTGAAGCTAAGTAAATCAATGTAAGATGACAGTAGGTTAGTAAATTATGAACATTTTAGGGATTCACTAACAGTAGGTGTTCTAGAAGTAGACTTTGCAATTTAAAATGTTAAATATGTATTTTAAAGTGATCTGTTCCCTTTCATTAAAGTGTTCTTAGGTAAAATAATTGCAATTTACTATGATTTGTTTCTTGCCACTGTGGCTGGAGGATGAGAATGTGATCTGCCAATTCCAGTACTATTATTAGTGGAGTAATAGGAAGATGCATTTGAATGAATTATGAACTACTTTGGCTTTAGTGCTTGTAAAACTGAAAGAGGTCACTTCAAACCTCTTTTTATGATTTGTGTTGCTTTAAAATGAAAGGATGGGGAGAATGCAGTTTTTTAACATTTACCGGTAGTTTACTTTTTCATGGGTGACTTAGTTTCACTTGGTAGATGAGTGAAGTGTTCCATGATCCTAAAGCTGGTGCATATATTTCACCATAGGAAGAAACTGCTTGGAATAAATATCTGGGAGCTAGAGTGGCTGATTTAGTAATTATTGATCCATCACTTTTTTTTTCTGATTCTTCATTGACTTCCTACTGTTGAATTACCTTATCTGATTCTCTGATTGAACAATCCTTCAGCAAGCTGCTGGTTTTACAACATGGAAAACATAGGTGGCTAGAGTATAAGGAAACAACATGCTAACACCTAACGTTATTCTTGGTTGGTTGCTCAGATTTTTATATTTCTTTCAGCCCCTGGCATTTGAGGATTTCAAAGGGCTTTTAGAAAGAATTGATCCTCACAGTTGTTGCCAATAAAGGATTTTATTTTTTTACAGATAGCTTTTGGTGGTGGTGTATTCTTCAGCAAGCCAGTGGCAGATCTAAGAATGAAACCCTGCCATTTTGATTCTCAGTCTTTAAACCGTTCCATACACTCCTTTTCCAAATTCATACTTTTCCTCTCTTGCAAGTCGCATGTAACTTCATAACACTACTTCTGTTAATTAAATCCTGCCATAGCAATATGCTTCAATGATACAGATGTTGATACTGATAGCGAGATTTAAATGCAGTCTGAATAGGTGGGAGCTTGAGTGTTCTTACTGAAGGGAGTAAATTAAATGTGCATAAATGCAAGGGAAATTGAACATGGGAAGGTATTATGTGAGCAGGTCATATTAGAAGTTCATTCTTGTACATCTGAGCATCAGTCTTACGACAGCTGAAATTCTTGTCACGTGCAGAGCTAACAAAAATTTTAACATTTCAGAAGAAAAGGTAAATTATCTTTCAAGTGTATTGTATACACTCTGAAAAGGGAAACTATGTGGTTTCCTTTTCCAGTACATTTTTCTTAAGTTAATGATGTAGGATACTGAGGATCTTGCATGTCGTGTTTTCTGTAACTTTAACTTCTCTTGTTAAATGCATTTTTAACTTCTATTATTATGTTACATGCAAATAATACAGATTTGGTTGGTTGAGGGGAAGAGATGTGTTTAGCCTGTGTTAGCCTAATGTAGCTACGCGGAATAGCAAGCATACTATTTGATATCTAATGGATTTTAAATATTTGCCGGATTGTAGTTTGGAGCTGTAGCATGTTTCTGTTGTAGACTGGTGGTGGACTTCAGTTTGTTCTGTTTATTTAGCTCATCTTTCCAGTGCTGCTGGAATATGGCTGTGAAGTTAGAGAGACTGAACTAGTTTTAGGCCCCCAATATAGATGTGACAGGACTTTTATTTGTTTTGAAGGGTTTTTACATCATACAATAGCTTTCAATCTAACCAAACTTTGTTTTTATTTAAGCATTTTCCAGACTTGTTCTGAAGGCAAAACATTGTGCTAATACGTAAGATCCTGAAAATGAAACTCATTAGTCCATTTTCTCCAAACTCAGTAAAGTTGAAAAAGAAACTAAATTTAAAAATTTTTAATAATCACATGTTTGTAACACTAGTGGAGACAGGCTTTTAACTGAGTTACATTGATTGACTTTTTAACAAACTGGAAGATACTCTGTTCTCACCAATGTGAGACAAATGTATTGTAAAAATGTACCAACAGGGTTATCAAAGTGTAACTTCTGTGCTTTACTGCTAAGTGAGCAATGGAAGTTCCAACAGCACAAAATATAGTCTGTACTGTTCAGTTTGCATTAAAACAGCATGGGAGATACCCTTTGATCTATAAAACTGTCAGCAAAATCCAGCAAAAGGGAGGAAAATCAACACATTTTACAGAGCAAAAGGGAAATCAATGTTCTCACAGCACTTTTCAAAAACAAGCTTACCTTGTGATGAGTGAGGTTCTGAAACTTTCTCTGAAGCTCACAAATAAATATCTCTCCTGACATGCATGACATTGAGTATTATAATAGAGTGCTACAGTGCATTCTTAATATGGCATAATTTATGGAATCCATCATTTAAAAAGCGACTTCCTATTAGATAAAATACAATCTGAGCATAGGTCATAACCAGAGTCTCCTGAATTTTAATTTCACCTCCAGCAATGATTCTCTGTGTGGCATTGTGATGTCTTTTACATATTTTGAAACAGACAGGAAGTAATATTAGGGTTATGTTCGTATGGTTAATGTATAGATTAATGTGTGTAAAACACTTGGAACAGATAAAGTGCTATATATATGTGGAGTGTTTGTGGTAGCTTTATACTTCAGTGTTTTTTTTCCTATTATTGAAGTAACACCTAGCATCACCAATGAGGATTGTGGGGTACTGTTTTAGCACAGTACAGAGAAAACTTAAGATGGGCCCTGCTTTGAAGAAAATCTAAATGCAAAAAGTAGTTGACAATATGACTGCAAGGTAGTTACAAGAGAGCATGATCTTGCAAGAATTGAATCTTTATAAAATGGTTTTTTAAGAAACATTCTGTCTGGTCAAAATACTAAGATTCCATCTTTTTCAAGCCTTATGTTAACTTACTGCTGTAATAAGTAGTGTTGACGTGTAGTGCAAGGACTGAAAATGAGCTTTTGAGAGATACTGCCCTTTTATTATGTTAAAAGGAAGTCCTTACATTTTCACTATTTAACAAAAATACTGTATTGTAACTGGCAATGTTAGAACAAATAACCTTGGTAAATTAACCTGGCTGCAGATAATTAGTTACTAATACTGTAACTAGCAATTGGCTCTTATTGAAAGGCTTAACAATTTGTGGGGGTTAAATGGACCATAAACAGTCCTCTGCTCTCTGTTTGGGTCACCCTTGGCAACCGCTTGCTGGTGTTCAAGGTCATTATTTGTACTACTGTGCTACTTCATGGTTTGGTTTATTTGCCATTAGACTTTAGGACTTTCTTTTTCATTACAAAAAACAAGGTCCGTTCTCCAGAGAGATCGGTTAGGAGGGATTTTCCCTTATGGGAAAGAACTGAATTTGATGTTATCTGGAAATGATATGTTTAGCAAACCAACTTTGATACTCTCTGTGTGCGCAGATGAAAGATAGAGAAGATGCATCTTGTTTTTTAGAACTAAATCCTATGCATGGCTGAACATCGTCTCCCTCTTCAGTTGGTAGGAATTGAGGGCACTTGGCACACATCAAGATGTGCTCCATCTTGGAGGATTGAGTCTTGGGTGTGAAAATAAGAGCAGAAATTGTGGAATGTGGTAGAAATAAATCCTGGAGGCTGTTGATGTTTGTATCAGTGCCAATACATTCCAGGAGTGGAGTTGAAAGAAGCAAGGATGCTGCATTGGATAATTTTGGGGGTAAAGTATTGAATTCATTCAAACTGTTCTCACTCTTTGTTTTGGGAGTGAAGGTGAATTCTGTAACCGGCATGTTCAGAATCTTGGAAAATGAGGACACTTCCCCATGTTGTTGCCATGCACAGTCATAACTGATGTCATGTTTCACTCCAGAGGTAGGTTTTGCTCAGCTTTGGGGTAAGTAGTTTGTTGGTGTGGGTAATATCAGTTTCTTAGTGTCCTTCGCGATCTGAGGGGTCAAATAAAAGATTTTTCTTCTCTAGAAGGAGCTGGAATGTGTAGTGAGAACGTGTCCTTAGATACCTGACAATTGGAGGTTGAATTGTGGTGGTTCAGATGTCATGATCCAAATTCATGCCCAGGATAATTCCATTAAACTCATTATTTTCCCATTAGAAGCAGTGACAACTTGTATTTAGAAATAAGGTTATTTGTCTTCTGAGGTGCATTTATATAAAATGCTTCAAAATGTAATGGATCATAAACTTTAGTGATGTTTACTTCAGAATTTCTGCTAGGAAACTCCCTTACTCTGTAAAGACTTGTCTAAACTAGAGATGTTTTACAAAAATTTCCCACGCTTGCCAGCTGCTCTAGCGAGACTGGCACTGGTTTTCATGACCAGATTTGCTCTGGAAAGGTTTAGATGATACAGTGCATAAAAAGTAACAGCTTTTCTATATTTTAAAATTCTTGAAACAACCTCTTCTGTATTGTAAGCCTAACAAATGTGCATACACAATTTAATTTTTCCTAATACCTAACTCTCAATGTGGCAGAATATCTATTGTATACGAAGCCTTACTGCTATAAGGCATACTACATAATTTCACAGTATCCTATAAAGAGCAAACCAAATACTAAAAAAATGAGAATATAAAAATAGGTGATGCACAACTTTTCACATTACAGTATTGGACTCGTGTGTTGCATTTTGGCCTACCCACCTCCTCGGTACAGGATATGGCAACATTACACAAACACACTGAGCTGAATTAGCCCAGGACTTGACAAAATTGCTGCCCAGCCAGGTACTAGGGGCTGCTCCATCGCTGCAGTTCTGCAGTGCGACACTACAAACTAAGTGCCACACTACAAACTCTGGGCATCCTGGCAATCTGCGCCCGGGGTTTGTCAAGCCCTGAGTTAGCTTATTGCTATCTCAAAATAATAACATGGGTTAAAATTGGCTAATAAATAAAACTCAGAACCAAAGTAGGAACAGTTAATCATACAGCACTGACTGGCCAGTTGGATGAGTCTTGAACTCTTCTAACTGATTAAGGTTTGGGGCCTTGCTTCCAAGTATGTCTTTTCTGGATACCTTTCCAATCTTGATGCAACAAAGTTATTAATGAGGTGCTTTGGTCCAGCATTTCATCAAACTGCACTGAGACCTTAGAGCATGTTGCTGCTTCTGTGGTATTAGTACTGTAGAAGTTGGATATTAAGTGTCACATTTTCTTTTAATTATTATTAGCTCTTTGCAAATGTAAAAGCATTTTAAATTTACTTTGTAACAATGACTTGTAACAACTGTATCTACAGTAAAAATATCAGGCTGGGTTATTATCAAATAGTCACCTTTTCATACAGTCAAGTTGTAATAAGTTGGACTGTTTGCTTCAGGGGATTTTCCAAATCTATTTAAAATTCCATGGTCCAGAAATTTGGTGTCGGCTCCTGTAGAGGGATAAATACATCCAACCACTAAGAAAAATCTTCTGAGAAATTGCTGTACGGTTTAACATCTTCTCTTCTTTACTAAACCCTTTGCAAACTCTTACCTTTATAGTGGGCCTTGGCTGAAAAATAACTGGGAAGAGTCTGATAGCTGTCCCTGAAGAACGGCAGGGAAGTGGATAAAGCGTTTTTTCTGTCTCTTCTGTAGGACCAGGTTTCATGTCTAGCTTTAGTTGCTATGTGTTCCAAGCTACATTCATAGGGACGAGAGAGGAGCAATACTATATATAGGCCTCAGTTCTGTGAGGTGCCCGGCTCCCTCGTGTTGTTGACATTGGTGCTGTGCCCTGCACAGGATCAGATCCCCATAACTGAGCACAGTTGACAGTACATGCACTGCTTGAGACTGGCACTCAGCTGATAGACTGTGCTCTTGTTGTCCTGAAACTTCCTAGAGTAGGTGATCTTTGTGGGTTATGTCGGAGTTGATTAACTGAGGGAATGGGGAAAAATATGATGGGGAGCTAAGAGAACAGCTGTACAATGAATACCATCTTTTGGGCTTATTCAGAGGATATTTGTTTCTATTGCTGTCAGTCTCTTGAAGTTCCTGAGCTCGTATATTCTGAAACAAGAAATTAAGCTGACGAAGCCTAAATAGAATTATTTTACTAGTGGAGAATTAGTCCCATATGCTCTAATGTGGAGAGGATTCTAATAATGGCAATTGTTATATAAAATAAGTTTCCTGTTTGTGTTTAATTGATAAAGGCATTCTGTTTATATGGTGGCAGAGCAGGGGTTTAGGATAGAAATACTTTAAATATCCCATATCTGTTCCTGTAAACATTTTGACTTCTCCTCACACTTGAATTGAGCTACCTTCTTCATTTAGCTTTGGTACCTGTATTTTGTTTTCATTCTAGAATGACCTCTGTCCCTGCAGCCATGAAATAAAGCATATTTGAGTTCTGCTGTGTAGCACAGAGTATTTTAACTAAAGACTGATTGACCATGGGACTAAACCATAATAGAAGCACCTATCTAATGCTTGACAAACCTTTAAAAATACACTAAACATGTCAATTAGTTACCCTTACCAAGTAATCTTGTGACAACATAAAGATAACAGATGAGTCTCTCTCTCTCTACACCAATAGTTCCAAACCTGTGGTCCGTGGACCACTTGTGGTCCGTGAGGGTACTGTAGGTGGTCTGTGAAGTGGGAAGATAATGTAATAATAATATAATCCCTGCTCATTAAATAAGTATTATCTTTTTCCCACTGGTAGGCCTACTGCAGGCAAATGTACTGCGACGAGTGCAATGTTTGTGATCATAATAAATTAATAGAAATAGCTACATTTTTAATACCCTTTAATATATGTTTGACTCCTGTCAGCTATAGGCTACATTAAAAATGTTTAAAGGGGCTTATGTGGTGGTCCACAAAAGCTTTCGATGATGATGTAGTGGTCTGCATAAAGGAAAAGGTTGGGAACTGCTGCTCTACACCATCCCTGTTACAGTTGTACATTCCCAACAGCTGTCTCACATGAGCAAGGGGATGTGGGTCTTCTGTTCAGATATATTAATCATAGAAATATGTTGACACTTTAAAATATAAGGGTCACATCTATGAATTACTCATGCATAAGACATGGAGTAATATAGAGGCCTAATTTGCTGCTACTTTGTGCCTTCTAGTCAGGTACATCTGAACAAAGGAAGTGTAAAATGTTACTTACCATAAATGAATGGAGAATTAACTTGAGTCAGTCATCCTTATAAATGTACTAGCCTGATCAAATCCAGTGGAATGATTTTTATTCCTGTTAATCGGTGTATTTATTCAGTCTCAGTAAAACTCAGTTCTGACCCCTCTCTCCCTCTGCATGGTTTTCTTTCTTTTGTTACAGTTGGCTCGGCTCCTTGTGAGTTTACTTTTGTCTAACTTAAATAGACGGCATTGCATAGGTGTTTTCACGGTTATCTCTACAACTGTAAGGGTTAGTGTGACGGGATGCACATCCGTGCAGCCCTTGGGCATGACCTGTATAATCTTTCTGTTCAGTTTTGCAGTGTAATTGTGTTATTTGATGCCAATTACGCTATACCAGGTCCCTTTGTGAATGCTCAGAATGTGTTCCACGTGACTGCCATGGGGCCATGTTTCCTACAGCAACATGTATGTACAGATGTGGAGCATGATACAGGGTTCAGACTCTCAGGACTCTCTCTAGCACAGTGGCTGGAGATTTACATGTCAAAGGGGATGCTAATGCCTTCCCTGGCTCAGGTAGAAGTGAAGAGAATCACACAACAGGACAGTGAGGGGAGGGGCTGTCAGCAGTTTGTTAAAACAAAGACACAGAGACTGTGAGAGGAGAGAAGCTGCAGGCTTTCGGCCTGAGAAGACACCGTCTTGCAACCAACTACAAGCAAGATCGGGGCCCTGCCTGAAAACAGGCAGAGAATGGCTGTCAAACAGCCGAACACCACGCGCATAATCTTGGACTCTGAGGTCAGTTTAGGTAGAGATGTTAGAGTAACATGCGGTTTATACTTTTTATTTGATAGTGGTCACTTCTGACTCATTTATAGTATGGTTCTGCCTTGATTGGCCATGTTCTCACTTGAAATCAGTCTGATCAATAAACTAGTCGTTGTTTTACCTAAAGCTGTGTGGTCTTTAGAGGGTGTGGATGTGGAAGGCTGGGCACAATCCACTTCTTTGTTAAGTGGATGGATTTGAGACTAAGGCGATTGGGAGTGGGTCCCAATCCCTGTAGGGCAGTGGCTCCCAGGGTAATGTCTGGGACTGAGTGTGCTCGCTTGGGGACCAACGCCTGTGTGGCTAGTGGATTTACACCCACTGCCTGGGACCAATTACATGCTGGTGGCTGGTGTGGACTGACTCAGGAGTGAGTGGTCACCCAGCAGAGTGGGGTGAATTGGGGTTCAGGAGCGGGGTTCAAGTGGTCATAGAGGCACACCAGACTGGATTTGGGGAGCAGCCTGTCACAGTTAGTTAGCAACATAACTTTTAGTTTTAAAAAATCAGATTGTGGAGATTGTGATGACTTCAACAGGGAAAAGCCCTTGGTATTTTTGTAGTCCTGTTCTACATTCACTTTGCATGCTCACTTTGGGTTGAGGTATGATGATGCCTGAAGTAAATATTAATAAAAGAAAAAAAGGCAACTCTTTCTATTCTTACTCATAGCATTGCTCAGCTGTGTAGCTTTCATTTGGAGTTGAGGGGAGTGCTTAAATCATCTCTCACTTCTTAAAATTGCACACAATAGTGTGCTTTCCATTTACATTCTGTTAGCATTTAAAGATATACACAAATCAGATGGGGATTCATGCATTTTTAGCATCAGAGAGTTCTTTCTGGAACAGTTCATACGGTAGAGGGTATTCAAAAGTAAACCCACCCTCAGCAAAGATAGATTCTAATAAAATGTGTGTATTTTGTACAGCATTCAGTATATAGGGCACCCTAGAGAGCATTTTAAAAAATATGGTCTCTATTCCAAAGAGCTCGCTAATGTATATGGGACAAGTATGTTCAGATGCAGAAAGTTGGTAGAGGAGAGGAATGCAAGACGACTTCACAAAAGGGCTTTTAAAGCAAGGAGAGGAAGCTTGGTCTTGGGTATCTAAAACACTGGGACTGTCTTATTTCCAAAAGCAGTGCTGTTAATAGCCATACTTTTTAAGACATTGCTCTGATTGGTATTACTAATCAATAAATGGTAAAAATGAATAATAAAAATTGAAGCCCTATATTTAGACAGTGCAGCAATAGAACAATGGGGCTTACTTTTTAGTCACTCACTTTCAAGTTCTCATGCACCAACACAGTGCTGCATTCTGACTTTAAGTATTGCATGGAGAAGCTAAAATTTGAAGAAGAGAAAGAAAATGCTTTTCAGATTTTTTAAAAAAACCACTTACATAAATGCAAATGTTACGATATTGCCAAGGCCAACCATTGAAATAATATTTTTAAAAATATAGGATTCCTTTATTTGCTTTCTGTCTTTCATTCCATTTAGTGTTTGTGTTTTCATTTTTAGTATTTGAATTGCCCTAGTGCCTAGGAACTCTAGCCATGGACCAGGTTCCGGTTTGTGCTAGGTATTGTACAAATACGTCTCTCTCTAACTGAGGGCTAGACAGTTATTAAAATAAGAGCAGATTCTTGTGTAATTGCATCTGTGTAGGACCTGGGGCTTTGGGAATGCAATCAAATATTGTGAGACTTGCAATAAAATCATGAGTTGTGAATACTGTTGGCCGATAGACTACCTGGCAGTTTGCCTTTGATTTGAAATGTGTGTGTGTTGTAACATCAATTTCCAGTCTTCTGCGTCTTAAATCTAATAACGGGAAACAACAGGACAGAGTCGTATCAATTTTTAGATGTTTAGGACCATTGTTTGGAGAGCGACGGTTCCTTGAGGTAGCACAGCATACTGATGATATTGTGATTCCACTACTGTAACAAAAGTTGGAGGAACAACTGATTCCAGTATTGTATGGTATCTATGGAAGGTAGTGGGTTTTCAGTTGTTACTCAGAATAGATCTCTGCTTTATCAAGAAGTTAAAAGTAAGATTTCAGTGGGTAATGTAAAAACATGTTCATAAGCTATCATGAGACTAGATGGCCCTTTGAGCCACTTGTCAAGGAGCTTGAAAGTCATGTTAGGTGCAACAGTAATAATGGGTGAATGTTGTTGTCATTGTAGATCCCAAACGGACACGGTCTCCTTTCAGATCAAGCAATACCTTGTTGATTTCTGGCTTGGTCATTAAGGTGGGTGGGGTGTATGTTGCTTCATCGATCACTGATCAGGTAGCAGTATTCTTTGTAAACACACTTCAGAGTTCATTAGTCTTCAATTCTAATAATATGGACAAACTAGGAAAGCCACCAAAACCAAGCCAGTGCTGCTAATAGTGGCAGTTGCTGGATTTGGATTTGAATATCCTCATTTCCGATCTTGTCCTGCCACTTAATATGGAGCAGCTGATGAAGAAGGTTAGCATGGTGAGTTGACCTGTATGGGGTTACTTTAAATACTTCAAGTTTGCGAGGAAGGGTAAATCTGTTGAGGTTTGTTCTGACTTTTTAGCCAATTTTAAGAACATGGGGTTTTTCAGTTCTCTAAATTTAAAAATTCAGTACTCGGGTCTTGTTAGCTTGCAGGGGCTTCTTGGAGCTATTATGGAACTTTTTACAAGCTCTGCAACTATATGGATACTGCCTAAGTGGTGAGACATGGTATTACTTCTACACGATGTTCATCTGAACGTTATACATGGTAGGAAAGGGATTTGAGGAGGCTTCTGATTTGAGAACTGAGGGAGTGAGTAAGTTCTGTGCTGTAAGAAAGAATAGTAGAAAGGATTTTTCTCTTTTTATTTATGAAAAATATGTAGTGTTGCAGCATTTAATTGGGTGTCAGTAGCATTTATTGGTGGTAAATTTCTTTCTCTGACAGGTTGAACTTTATAGAGGAAAAAACCTGCAGTCCATTATTTTATTTGGTTAAGTGTAAGCTCTAGCAACTTTCTATTTTAATGGAAAATATTCTATTCAACTGTGTCTAAGCTCTAGGATAAAGTTATAGTGAACCTTGATATTACTGAAGTCCTTTTTTAGAACTGTTAGGGGTATCTGAGATGCTGTTTGTTATCTTTATAGTCTACTTCCTTTGTTCATAATTCCTATGAAAAGCTGTTTACCAGCCTGGACTGAACTCTTGAAAATAAAATGTGAATGAATTCTTGGAGAGCAGTGGGAGGTCTAGAACTCTGCCATGAAAGGATTGAACTCTGTGCCTTCAGAACCTCTTATGAATAAACTCAGCTTTTATGGCAAAAAAAGAAAAGGCAACTATTAAGCAAGGAGGGGACAAGAGAGGGATAACTTAATCATTAATAACCAACAACCTGCACAGCCTTCCTTAATGTTATACTTGAGTCACTTTCTTGGTGCAGTGGCTTTTGTTTAAGATTGTTTGCTTTAGGGAAATTTAAAAAACACAATTAAAAGGCCATCTTCTCTGTTTAGATGTATACTGTAGCATAATTTGGTCCAAAGCATTGTGGTGCTTGGCAGCCAATAACGTGCACTGTATTTTGCTTATAACTCACTTAATATTAAAAAAGAAAAAAAAGGAAAGCAAGAATTGAAGAGTGGCTTCTGCTTTTTCAGCTACCAGAGAGGAGCAGTTGCCAGCATTGTGCATCTTCCAGCTTGCAAGGCAGCAGATCAAACTAAAACCAGCACAGAGAGAACTCCTTCATTAGACATCAATTTGCCCCCTCCCCCCATGTCTGCATGTAAGGGTTAGTCTACTAGTTTAGGCCCTTCCATACTCTTATGTTACACTTTTCTTACAGCTTAAGTGATGAAAGCTAGCATCATACTATAAGAAATGCATAGTCACTTTGTCACAATTCTTCTGCACATCATAGTTATTCAATTTCATGATAGCAGGAGGGTGGAGTATCTGTTCTCCTGTTTCAAAAGCAAAAAAAAGCTTGAGCTAAAAAAATTCTGTTAGCAGTGTAGTGCCTATGATGAAACAGCTGTTCTGAGTCTAACCAACAGAAGGTAGTACAGGGGTGGACAAAATTGGCTCACAGCTAGGCGCCAGCAATTGTACTTTTGGTTGCCAAAGGGCGCTCCTCCATTACATTTCTGCAGAGGGCTAGGCAACAGGCTACCAAAACTGATCACCATGGCAACCAGAAAGAGAGATTTGTCGAGGCCTAGGTAGTGGCACATGTAGATATTAGTCTCTGTGTTACAGTATCTTATTTTAATCTTTGCTATATTCCTCTATTTGTATATTTGATGCCCATTTTTCTGCTTTTGTAAGAGTAACTTGAACTGCCAATTAAGTTTCTTAGATAAAAAAGGATATGTAATTAGGAAATAAAGGCATGCTCCGTCCTCATCCAGACAAAACAAGTATATAACCACAGAGATCTAATTGTCAAGATACTGGAAGAAGCAAGTTGATAAATCCAATTTAGAGAATATTGAAGTGAAAGTTATATTTCAAAGACAAGTCATGTGAGAACCAAATCCTGCAAAGTGCTCAGCCCACTTAACTCCTGTTGTTTTGGTGAAAGATAAAGGTTAATCAGCACCATGTGCAGGGGCATTGCTGCCCCCAAAAGCCATTTGGGGCACAGTCTCTGGGGCCCCCCTGCTGGAAGCCCACTGGCTGCCGCCAGCCCCCAGGGCCAGTCTGGCTCGTCACCAGCCTGAGTGGCCCCAGGCCCGAGTGGCTGAGCCCCAGCCAGTTCCCTGCCTCTGCCCTGGGATGAGGGTTGGGGGCCAATCCCCAGCCTGCCGGGGCCAAGCCCCTTTTCTCACCCCACCACACACGCTCCCCACAGCTGTGCAACCTGGTCCCATGCCTGAATCTTCAACCCTCTCCACGGCCTCATGCATCCCACCCTCGAGCTCCTTTCCTCCCCACTGCACATGTGGCCCCAAGCCCCTGCCCCTCCGCCATGGTCTTGCACACCCTGGTACTGAGCCCCTTTTCTCACCTCCCCACCACACACCCTGGCCCCGAGTTCTTTCTTTTTCTTCCTACCCCTGCCTGCATCCAGCTCCCGAGGCCTCATTCCTGGCCCAGCACAGCACTTACCTTGTTGTGGAGCCAGGGAGCCTCCAGACTGGCAGAGCTCAGCTGTTTACGTTTCCCACCCTGTTCCATTCTAGGCTACATGCCTGGGAACCCAGCAGAGTGGGAGATTTAAATTGCCCCACCAGCCTCAGCTCCCCAATGGGACTCGGGACGCTCACCAGCATGTTCAGGGCTTGTGCCTGAGGGCAGTATGCCACTGCCAGGCTGCTAAAAGCAGTAGAGAAATGTTGTATATGTTTTTGGTTGTATATGTTTTTGGTTGATTTTAAAAGTTCTATTAGCACTGAATTAAGAATGTAGTTCTTGCCATCACATAGGACTTTTCCCAACTTACATGATTAGCAGTAGTAAAAGACCTGCTAATTCCAAAGACTGGGGTCTGTCTTTCAGCGTTTCATTTAAGCTGTTTTGGTTGTGAAAACCATCAAATGGTTTTTAAAATGGTTTTTAAAATTTAAAAAATGGTTTTTAAAAGCCTATCTTCAAAGCGTCTGACGAAGTGGGATTTTCTCCCACGAAAGCTCATGCGATAAATAAATCTGTTAGTCTTTAAAAGTGCCACAGGACTCTGTTGTCTTTCTACAATAGACTAACACGGCTACCCCTTTGGAATTTGACATCAAATGTAAACTAATTCACCCTTTATACTAATATTCTTTTCTGTTCTTGACTTCTTTTTGTGACGTTTTCCACTGTTGTGAGCACCATTGTAAAGAAGGTACCAAAGTCTTATGTAGACTGTAGCAGAGTATAAATTTCCCCATTTTTTTTTGTGATGTTAACCCGAAGCCTAATTACTTTTATAACAGGCTTTAATCGGTTTTACTCTCATGAGTGGTCCCATTGAAATCAATAGAATGCCACACGTTTGTATTTCAGTATTTGCAGGATCGAGACTATAGGTTTGGGACCATTTATGCTAGTAACTCAAGTGGTCTGATAACACCGTTCCAATAACTGTAAGTCCCATGTATGTTTTTCTACTTCATCTGGCTATATAGTCAGTGCCTTGCATGGTTTCTGTTTTCTAACATCTGATGAAGTGGGACTTCACCATGAAAGCTTATGTGAAAAATAATCTTGTTAATCTTTAAAAGTGCCACAGGAGTCCTTGCCCATGTCAAACACTACCAAAAAGGACAGTGTTACACTTGGTCCCTAACTCCACTGCAAATCTAGGGTAAATGGGCCAGTTCCTTCACATGTCATTACTTAACCTAGTCTCAAAAAACAAACCAAAAAACCAACCTCTCATCCAGTGTATCTAGGCCCTAGGACCACACCCATATTGGGGCTCAACCAAATCAAGGCTCAATGCTTAAACCGTGTTCAAACATTCTCTGGACTTGTCTTTTCTTAAAACACAACAGCAACACAGCTGCACCTCTGTAACGCTTCAATGTAGACACCACCTATGCCAATGGGAGGGATTTTTCTGTTGATATAGCTCAGTGGTTCTCAAACTGTGGATCATTATCCTGGTTTAATGGGGTTTCCAAGGCTGACTTTAGACCTGTTGGGGCTCGGGGCTGAAGCCAAAGCCTGAGAGCTTCAGCGCTGGGTGGTGGATCTCAGGATACGGCTTCAGTTCTGGGTGCCATGACTCAAGTTACAGCCCCTTTGCCTAATGCTGAAGTCTTCTGGCTTCGGCTTTGGCCCTCCCGTCTTGGGCAGCGGGGGCTCAGCTTCAGTCCCCCTTCCTGGAGTGTAATATTTGTTCTTAGAAGAGGGTTGCAGTGCAAAGAAGTTTTGAGAACTGTTGATTGGTATAGCTAATCTACCTCCCCAAGAGGTGATCCCTAAGGCAGTGAAAGAACTCTTCTATCTACTTATTGCTGTCAGTGGTTCTCAATCTTCTTTCCATCATGATACACCTGATGGATGATGTTCCCCTACATGACACAGTAGAATCTACTGGTGGCGATGGTGCTCGGGCTGGGGGCGCTTAAGAGGCTGTGGTGCTCTGGAAGATTACAGCACTCTGGGACCTGGGTGGGGGCTGAATCAAGTCAGTACAGGCTGGTGCCCTGGCTCGATGGGGCCAGGTTTATTTTTGTGGGGCAGGTGGTGCCCCCACCCCAGCCCAGGATCTCTGGTTTGCAGTCTCCAAGTCCCTTTGCTCATCTGGCCCTGGCTTCTGCCTGTGTTGTGCAGCAGGAGTGGGCTGTTGAGGGCATCAGAGCGCGGTGCGTGGCAGAAGCCCCAACCTGGCTCCAAGCTGAGCTACTAATTTTCCATGATACACCTCCTGGGTCCTTGCGACACACCTTTGTGTTCCCAACACAGTGGTTGAGAACAGGGACATCATTGGCTTAACTGTGTCACTTGGGTATGGATTTTCCTCTTTGTGTGTAGTTATGATAACCTAACTTTCAGTATAGAACAGGCCTAAGTACTTACCTGGCCCTCCAGTAAACAGTGTCGGAGTCCATCCTCTCAGTGCTACACTGCAGTGCTATAGAGGTGAAGCTGCAACAGAGCAGCTGTGTTGCCGTACCATTTTAAGTATTGCCAAACCCTCAGTGAGCAATCGCAGCTAATTGGCTGGTATGGATGGAGCCAAAGTTTTGAAACAAACAGAACTGTGCGCCTCCTTGAACTATGGAAGACTTTTGGTTCACATAGTCTGTAACGTGATTGATGTACAACTTTAACTTGTTTGTTCTCATACTGTAGACAAAAACTTTAGAAATAATTTACAAAGAGCTGTTTTTTTTCTCCCTGTAAGGGCTTTTCAGTAAGGATGTTGCCAGGGAATAAAGTACTGATTTGAAAATGAACAGCTTCTTACTGTCTTTAATGATGACCTGAGACTTCTTAAAAATTGGACATGTTCTTTGTAGCACTGTTTATCTAAAAGATGTATTTTTTTTTCCCAGTTTGGTTTTTGCCCCATAAATGTCAGGAGTTTTTGGGATTTGATGGATTTTCTAACTGTCAAGTCCTTCTTATATTTGATGATAAACATTAACAGACATTTATCCAAATTATTCATTAGGCACTAAAATTAAATGAGTTAACAAAAGAAAGTGTGACTGAAATCCCATGCCCATAAACTAGTATTTTGTAATGTCATACTTCTATTACTTTTCTGATCATCATAGTTTTGGAGAGAAGAAAGGATTACAATTCTTAATACAAAAAAAGCCCAGGAACTGTGAGCAGCTACGCTTCTTTTACACAAACACCTCTTGGGCTTTTGAAAGTAATAAAAAAGAGCAGATGAATTTTTTCCCTTCCTAAAATAACACTATGTGACCAGTAAAGGTACTGTTCATCGTTCCAGCAGCTAAGAAGGGTTGGATTTCTTTGGTGTAAAATTTTGGATTTGGTTGATTTTCTGTCAAACTCTTCCAGTTTCAGTTTGAACTGAGATCCATAAAAAGTATTATTGTTTTGGAATAATATCTGGTATTGAAATCAGAGTAAGTCGAAATAGAGTAGAAGATAGCTACTCTGTACCCTATGGAAATTACAGAGATTTAGGTAGGGGAAGTCTGGGAACTCCTGCAAGTTTATCCATAGTGATTAGTGTTTCTGTGGCAAATATATATCCCCTAAATTAAAAAAAAAACCACAGTAAGAGGACCAAAAAAGTGCCACCATGGATAAACTACAAAGTAAAGAAAACAATTAGAGGCAAAAAGGTATCCTTTCAAAAGTAGAAGTTAAATCCTATTAAGGAAGTTAGAAGGGAGCATAAACTGTGGTAAGTGAAGGGTAAAAATATAATTAGGAAGGCCAAAACAAGATTTTGGAGAAAAGCTTGCCAAAAATTAAAAAATGCACCTGACAAAGTGGGCTGGAGCCCACGGAAGCGTATGCCTGAAGAAATGTGTTTAATTTTTGAGGTGCCACAGGGCTTGTTTTGTTTTTAAATGAGTTCTACACATCACTCTTCACAGCTGAGCATGAGAGAGATTTCCCATCCGAGCCATTCTTTTTAGGTGACAAATCTTAGGAACTGTCTCAAAATGCGGTGTCATTAGAGGAGGTTTTGGAACGAATTGATAAATTAAACAGAAGTCATCAGGACCACATGGTATTCACCCAAGAGCTCTGAAGGAACTCAAATGGGAAATTGCACAACTGCTCTAACTGCGATGTGTAACCTGTCATTTAAATGAGTTTCTGTACCAGATGACTGGAGGATAGCTAATGTGATGCTAATTTTAAAAAGGGGATCCAGAAGCGATTCCACCAATTACCATAAATCTAACTTCACTACCAGGCAAATTGGTTAAAACTGTATTAAAGAACAGAATTATCAAACACATAGATGAACATGATATCTTAGGGAAGAGTCAACATGTTTTTTTTGTGAAGGGCAATGATGCCTTCCCAATCTACAGGAATTCCTTGAGGAGATCAGTAAGCACGTGGACAAGGGTGACCCAGTGGATATAGTACTTAGATTTTAAGAAAGTCTTTAACAAGGTCCCTCACCAAAGATTCTTATGCAAAGTAGGTGGACATGGAATAAGAGGGAAGATTCTCTTGAGTCAATAATTGATTAAAAGATAGAAAACAAAGTGTAGGAATAAATGGTCAGTTTTCAGAATGGAGGTAAATAGATGTCCTCCAGGCACCTGTCTGGAACCAGTACTGTTCAGCATATTCATTAGTGATCTGTTGGGCGGGGGAGGGAAGGTAAACAATGAAATGGCAAAATTTGTAGAGGATACAAAACTACTTAAGATAGTTAAGTCCAAAGCAGACTGTAAAAAAGTTACAAAGAGATCTCGCAAAACTGGGCATCTACGCAACAAAATGGCAAACAAAATTCAGTGTTGATCAATGTGAAGCAATGTACATATAAAATGATGGGGTAACAGCTAGTTTAGATCACTTGAGAAAGATCTTGGAGTCATTGTGGATAGTTCTCTGAGAACAGCCACTCAATGTGCAGCTGCAGTTAAAAAAGCTAACAATGTTGGGAATCATTAGGAAAGTGATAGGTAATAAGACAGAAAATATCATATTGCCTCTTTACATACATGGTATGCCCATATCTTGAATACTGGGTGCAGATCTGGTCCTCCTTGTCAAAAAAGATATATTAAAAGAACCCTCATATATGTTCCTACTGCATTGTGTGTGCACCCTCTGCTGGCTGCCTCTTCAACACAATAAAATATTAGAGTTCTGTTTCAGCAATGACTGTCACATCTGGTTTGGTTTTGGTTTGGTTTTTTAAAAAAAAAGAAAACTTGTAGGCCACAAAATTGTCATTGTGTGTGTTTGGGTGTTTTAGGTATCTGTTTAGAATCTATGAAACAGAGTTAATGCTCATTTAGGAGTGCAGTTGATTTAGGCCTTTTCAGTGAGTAACAAGTGTTTTCCCACAGTAATAGATGATTGTTTTGATTAAATGTTGCACTGTCTTATAAGTATTGCTTAACTCCACTAAAAATGCATTAGCAGCAAAATTAGCATAAGGCATTGCATTACTGAGAAACTGTATGGGAATGGAGGTGGGCGATTAAAACATTACATATGGTCCCAAGGCTTAGTCACATTAAGGATGCTACAGGAGTTCAGACCTATCCTGAAGATTTTTTTTTTTAAGTGTGGGTGAGTGGGTTGGTGCTTGTAGGAGGCAGTTAAAAACTAAATTGAACTGAGTACTTCCAGATATTGTTTTCTAAATACTAAGCCTTCTTTTTAGTAAGTACTTTCCTGAAATGCTGGAAATAACCACAAAGTAGTAGTCTTAATTATACTAAGCTTTAGTACAATGAGTCTGTAAGTCTGTTTGCAGCTCAGGGACAGAACCAGATCTGTCAGTTGTGGTGTTTTTGGTAAAGAGAATTTCCCATGCGGTGCGATTTGAGGAATCTTGCTCATTCATCACAGTATACTTAATAATCTGTAATTTTAGTAAGTAGAATTATCCTGGCTGTGGAATCTGTCTCAACTGAAGGAGAACCCTGGGCGCTGGACATTCCTTTGTTGCTAATGACTGATCTGGCTCGTCTCCTTCCTCATTCTCTCAAGCTTCAGGCAGGCCAAAGTACCCATTGTAACGCATTCAATAAGATGAAATTTTCTGGTAAGCATAGATAGACTTTCCTGTTGTGCTAATGTATGAGCAAGAGAAAGCAGTCAAGTTCCAAAGGGGAAGCTGTGTTAGTGACGAAGTAGGATTTTCTCCCCACAAAAGTTCATGCGATAAATAAATCTGTTAGTCTTTAAAAGTGCCACAAGACTCTGTTAGTTAGAAACCAGTCAGTTTCACTTAATACATTTTTCTATTTTAATCTCTATTTGTTATCCTTATTAGGTCTGGTTTAAACTACACACTTAGGTCGACATAAGTGCCTACCCTACGGTGGTGCTCCTGTCGATGTAAGTCACCCAGTGCATCTACTTAATAACTCTGCAGGAGGTGTAGAGCTTAGGTTGATGTAGTTAGGGTGACGCTGATGTAGTATCTCTGTAGACACTGTGTCTTCAGCTATTGTCTGTCAGCCTGGCACTGGGCTCACAGCTTGAGTGCCCTAATTCCCGGGGCTGACAGCTGGCGGTGGGTGGGGGGCAGTCTGGCTGTGAGCCCTGCACTGACCTCTCACCCCTGGGGGAGATGGGTGTCTCCAGCAGTTGATGCTCTACTTCAGTTGGTGGAAGTGCTCCTGGTCAGGATGTGCAGTGCTGGCAGACGCATGGTGTGTATGTGAGCCACCTCTTTAATTACTATGGTGGCTGTACGTCAACTTAAGTCAACATCATTTTGCAGTGTAAACAAAGCCTGAGTGAAGTAGTTTCAGTAAGTATTTTTAAAATACTTTACCAAGAATTTTTGTTGAAACCATAAAGATGATGATTAAGCATGTTCATTTTTAAAATAGCTCATTCCCCTGAAACCAAGCATAAAAATTGTAGCAGCCAAGTGTACTCATGAAGATTTCAGAGGTTCCAGGCTAAACCCTAGTGCAAACAGTTGGTGAAGCGTGGAGTAAGGTTCAATTTTCCATAGATTTGTATGGGTATGTCAGCACTTAAACCACTATAGTAGCATAGGTGAAGTGCTGCAGGTATGTTACAGCGTTGCTCTAGTACTTCACTGCTAGAGAAACTGCTTCCACTGATGGGGGAAGCATTCTCCTGTTGGCATAGGTAATACACTTCTCCAAAAGGCAGCAGCCAGGTCTACAGGACAATTGTTCATTTGACATAGCACTGTCTTTGCTGGGGTTATGTTGTCATGGCTGTGTCTCTGAGGAGTGTGAACTTTTCATACCCTGGGCAACATGGCTTTGCTGATGTAAATTCCTCATGTAGGCCAGCCCTCAGTTGGATGTTAGTGCACTCAAACGTACATATTTTATTCTAGTTCTATCAGCTTCTTTGGCAATTATAAAATCATGGACTGTGCCACATGCCCTACGATCCAGTTATCAGTAAAAGGAGCCAAACAACTTAGAGTGATGGTATGGAGTCCTATTGGCTTAATTGGCAATTGCAAGCTTATTATATGGGATGCATTATTGGCACTCACAGTGAACTATGCTGAGACTCTGGGACCAGGTGCCAGTTCATGTTGAAGTCCTCTGACAAATACATAGCTGGGATCAATCTGTCTCATGTATTTGTTAGTATTCTTAAAATAGGTATTAGAATTGTAAGAATGTGTTTAGTCTACATTGTGTGAGTTGTTGCATGCATTGTCATTTATAACAAGTGTATCCCATAATATAAGGTTAATATTTGAGTGTCTGTATTGTGAACCTCTCTGACTATGGGCTGATTTGTACTAGAAAATTAAGTCAACACAGCTTGGTCAGGGTGCAAAAAATCCTGAGTAATGTAGTTAAACTGACCTACATCCTCTTCTGCGTCAGTAGAATTCCTCCTAGCTACTGCCTCTCGGGGAAGTGGATTACCTTTGCTGCTGTAGCATTTTAGGTGTAGATAAGCCCTACATAAATCACCAGACACAGACAAAAGAAACATTCATTAAAGTTAAGTGCTGATCTACAACAGAAAGTGTTTTGCCCTTCCCAAGTGAAAAGTTCCATCAACACTAGACACTATTGTGGGTTAACAAACAAGGAATCTGGTGGCACTTTTAAAGACTAACAAGTTTATTTATCGCCTGAGCTTTCTTGCGAGAAAATCCCACTTTCATCTCCTGGTGGGTGGAGCCAGGACACTCATGTGTACCCTGTTGGAAACAGAAGTGCGGGACAGGAGATATAAAAGGTGAGTTCTCTAGCTCAATTGGGCTGGAGCTGCTGGAGGAAAAGTTGAAGTACCCCCTTTCTTTAAGTGGTTTCCATCATATACAGATTGGTTCAATGTCTCTCAGCACTTCCACTATATAAATTGTTTCAGCATCCTTGACCTGGATCGGGAATTATTGCCTCATTGTACTATGTTGCATACCAAACTCAGACAGTTCCTGTCTCATCTGCACATTACACGAGCCTGAACACTGTAACATTAATGACTGAAATTGTAGAATGCATGACATCTCATTCACCATTGATGTAAAATCTGAATGCTGAATACCACTAGAAAAACAGAATTGCCAGTTTTCCAGTAGAATTCACAATGGATTGATTTTTAAATCAAAGCAACTTTAAACCACTGATTTAAATCAGCAAGCAGGGAACCTTAAGACATTGACTGACTTTATATTTGTATGTTTTAGTTCTTTTCATAAAAAAAGTTGATTCTAATTATTAAAAAAATTGTCACTAATTATAGCCTTTACAGTAAATTTGGTGTGTTTTTTTGCTAAGTAGGATACACAATTATATAACTGAATTTACATACAGTTTCTTGATTTTTCATCTTTATTATAGTAAATTATACTTTTTCTATTTATTAGATTAATTTTTTACTTTTGATTTGTGACAAGGTGTATTTGGCTGTAAATTAAAGTGCAGTTAAAATACACAAACAGCATTTAAAAACTCTCATGTAACCTACTAAAGCAAAAGAAATATTTGTAGTTAGTGAATTGGACTGATTGTTTTGGTCCACGTGCCCTTCAAAATTCCAGAATTATTTGGTGGTCTCTTCTCATACCTAACTTTTTTCTTTCATAAATTGAAAGAGAAACAAGCTTTCCTATTTTTTCATCTTCAAATTGGCTTTTTAATTTTGCACTGAACTAGTTGAATAAGCTGGAAGAAGAAAACATTCTCATGGCACTTGCAGAAGAGGCTGATGCTGTCAAAAGCTGATTTAGCACTTCAAAAACTCTGGTTCTGGGCTTAGCTGGCAACTTCCACCAGTTTGCCTTTCTCTAAAACTGTTAGCAAACATATGCTGCTTAATATTATTTTTCTTTAATTATTTTACTAGATTATAGTAAATTTAGACCTTAGCCTAAGTTGTCTTAATTTCAGATTTAATTTTAAACAATTTTGTTTAAATAACTGATCTTTTAAATTGATTTTCATCCATCTTGCTAGCATTGTGATAGCGCATGAGAAATTAAACAATGAAACCTTTAACTAGACCCTCAGCCTACTATGTTATTTTGGCATAGGTCCAGGATTTAATAACAAGGTAATTACTTGAGAGATGAAATGAAGATGAAATGCAGAAATAGAGACTATAGATACAAAAAAGAAAAAAATCCTGTTTATAATAAGGTATACTAAGTATGCTTTATACTAAGCAGAAACCAAATCCTGCAGCCTTCAGATCCTAGTGAGAGTTTCTCTGGGTGTAGACTGCAGGATTTGATTCTGCACTGTTAGATTTCAAAGTCTCTTCAGAAAATGTCCTATTAGTAAGAATAATTCAAGATGGGAACTGCATGTCTGTGTCTGTGCACCACCTAGCACAATAGAGCCTCAGTCCTGAAAGGAGCTAGAAGCTACTGCTCTTCAATTAGTAAATAGTTGAGCAGTAACATATCAGATTAGTGATACTTAGTTTCTTGTTCTGTAATGCATAGGTAGTTAACAAAAGAGCAGCTGAAATTTCTTTTCTGAAATATAATGTAAGTTGTGAGTATCCATTAGAGCAATTTGAGATGAGTTATGTACTGAGGAAATATCTTAAGAATCAATATCTTTAACATGAAGTTTAAAAAATAATAAATGCAAGCTTTAATGAGCTGAGTAATGAATGTTAACGTTTTTAGTTAGCTAACCATCTAGATGCTTTTTCCTCCTGCTATCTAAATCTATTGTGCTGTTTGATTGAAGCCAGGTTTTTTAAATCAATTGTGTTTTTTAAAATTTTCTTCCTGAACTCTTTATTTGGGCTAGAGGAAAGTAATCGGAATTTATAGTAATTTTAGTGTTCATAAAATTATTTCTGTGTAGCTCTTAGTATTTTTATTATTCCATGGTACAATATGTTTTTAAAGTGACCGGTCAGTTTCTGTTATGAAATATGCTGGAGTGTGTCAGATGTGACAGTTCAGTTCCTTACAGTTAAAGCTTCTTGATGCCACCTGCTCCAAAAGGAGAGAAGAGCAAGGATGGATAGAGGGTTAATGTAATAATTTTCATTAGTGCCCTACAGAGGGTGCCAGGGAATAAAATGCATTTTGTCAAATTTTCCAGTGGAGTGTGTTTGGTTATTAAAGCTAGTCCTGAGTATTAGAAAATATTCATTGAAATAACTTTTACCTGCAGATGTGTTTAAAATCAGATGTACAGTATATTTATGCAGATTTCCAAATTAAGCCATTAAGACAAAACCACATGTCAATGGCACCAGACAGCTGCTGTGTGAAATTGCAGGACAATCGGAGATGTTCACAGCTGCTGGGTACTGAAATCCATAGTAGGACCGGGGATTAAGATCACAAAAAAACCCCAAATTTTGCTTTGTTACATATATGCTACCCCATTGACGTTAGCAGCCATATGGGTGCACCTGAGGGGAACTAGCATTTTCTTCTTTATTATTTAGCTTTTCCTGCTCCCACACATCAAACTGACTTAAGATATGAAGTAATAATAACTATAGTTTAGCTCTACCATTGATATATAAAGAAAAGTTTATTTTTAGTTACATCTTTAAAGAGACCCTGTTATATAACATGTCATTTCAAGCAACTTAATACTTAGCCGGTAGTTCACCTTCAATTAAGTTTTCCAGACTTGAAGCTTATGCCATACAAATAGCTGACTGTAAACCACAGCCTTTAAAAAAACATTCTTCAGTTTCCTGTGCTGTATATCGCGTTAATAAATATTTCAGTATAAATGTGTACTGGGGAGTACTCTTGAGCTTGGATTTATTTTGTCTGCTAGAAGTTGTTGACTTTATTAGCCTGCAGTTTTCAGTCCCTGGAATTATCTGTTCTCTAATCACTGAATGCAGAATGCATTTGAGGATTACTTTAACAGACCCCCCCTTAAGACAAATTTCAGATCAATAGGACAAAAACTGTCCAGCCTTGTCTGAGGTTAGAGCTTGTGGTGTTAATACCCTGCAATATGATCTGTTAAGATCTAGGCAGGTAATATCGGTGGTCTTCTATTAGCTGACCTTGTTCATTTTGGTGACATCATCACTGGCACTGACGCTATGGGTGAAGCCAAGACAAAGCAGTAGCGCGGCTGGTGGCAGTGTGAACACTTTAACAGGTCACGTTCACTAATCTTTTCTGAGGACTGAATGCAGTATGTACAAAGTGTCAACTTCTCCAGGACTTCCCTAAGAAAAGGAGATAATTGGTGCTCCTATTAAGACTTTCTTAACCAACTTAAAATGGGATGAGTCTGCTAAAAACTGAAACTTTGAAGCTAAGCTTTATCACTTTCAGAAAGAGTTTTCAAACTTTGTAGTATGTGGCCTCTTCCCTATAGAGCAGCAGTTCATTTGGACAAATCCTTTTTCCAGTGAAGGTAAGCAAGAAATATTGGGCTTCTTTCGTTGCTTTCTCAAGTTGTTTAGTGCACTGTGTGCTGGTAGGAATCTATAGGGAGGAGGCAGTAGAGTCAGGGGAGTGAGCAAGTTCCTGGATGGATTACCTTACCCTACACTAGGGCTGTGAACTGATGAACCCTAATCTCCAAGGCAAGCCTTGCGTTTGCATTCATGAACCTACCGCCTTTTCTTCAGCTCAAGTATTCTGCTCCTAGTGCAGGTTGGAGAGGACACACGTCTCTTGTTAAGCAGGACTTTGCCTGTTCTACTATTTTTGATTTCTCTTTCATTGAGGGTTCCATTGCAGGTCTCTTAGCTGAGCTTTTTCATGTTGCAGACCTGGCCTCAATGTTATTCCCCTTCTTCAATCAATGATTCTGCTTATGTATTTGAAGAAAGATAAAGTGAGACTGTGGCCTGGTCTGCATTACAGAGTTAGGTTGATGTAATAACTTGACATCCAAACTTTGTAACCATGGATACTAAAACATAGCTCCCACCAATGTTCCCTCTAAGCTGTGCGGGAGCGCAGCTGTGGTATACCCGCACACCTAACACAGAGACCCATGCACCCCGACCCTGTATCTTTTCTCCCCAGCCCGATCATCCCCGTGTGTCCTTCTCCCCAGCCCGATCATCAACACGTCTCTTCTCCTTTCTCCCCAGTTAGAAGATGAGCTGCAGGACTGTAAAAGCTACAAGTGATTGCTCAGTTTGACACAAATATTTATATTTGTCATCTCTAAAAGTCTGTATATTCCAGAAAATATTTTCAAGGGTTATTAAGAAATATCTTCAGACACTAATTGCTGTTTTCCAAAACTATTTTCTTGTGGTTGTTTTGCTTTATTTATCTTATGAATTGATTTATCTAAAAATAATTCAATTGTGTGTGCATCTTTATAGTTATATGGACAATACTGGGTAGCAAAGTAGCACAGTTTGTCTCATGGCATTGCAGAGTGCTGTGTATGCGAAACTGCACTCCATGAGCCCCCCCCCCCCCCCGTTAGGGAGGGTGTGTGGTGGTCAGGTTTAGCCAGTACTCTGCTATGTCACAACACATGGCACACACCCAGGGCTCCGCGATGCCATGAATGTGAGATCAAGCTCTCTCTTTCTCTCTCTCTCAAAGGGAGAGAGCGTGGTCCTGCAGAGCACAGTTGCAGGCTGGATGGAAGAGGTTCGCAGGCAACATTTGGCCCACATGTTTGGCACCCTGGATGTCGAGTATTCATTTAAAACATAGTAACTATTCCTGATAAACTCCATGTGTAAAAGCTCTTATTCTGGAATAAGAGAGCCTCACTCCAAATTAGTTTAGTCCACTTGGATAGTGGATTATTCTAATTCAGAATAAAACACTCCTCTTCCAGAGTAAAAGCTTCATAATCACTCTTGTAATGGAATAAGAGCATTCACATGTGGAGTTGATCAGGAGTAGCTGTTCTTCCAGAATTCCCCCTGTAAACATGCCCCAAAATGAAATCTGTTCCAAAGATCTTAATTATTCCCTCTAATCCCTCTTTAACATAAACTGTAATATGTATCTGAATTTCTGACATGGTTTCCAATGTAGTTGGCTCTATCAGTTACCACTGAAACACAGTTTTAATGAGCAACTTCAGGTGAGGGTGTGCGGTTCACAGTTGGAAACTGGTTATCATGTGGTTGTGGGAAATGTTGGCTATCGTTGGCTTCACTGATCGTAGAATAATAGGGGTGGAAGGGACCTTATGAGGCCATCTAGTACAACCCCCAGCTAAAAAACAGGACCACTCCCCCTAAATCACCCCAGCCAGGGTTTTGTCTAGCCAGGCCTTAATCTCCAAAGATAGAGATTCTACCACCTCCCTAGGTAACCCATTCCAATGCTTCACCACCCTCCTAGTGAGAAAGTTTTTCCTAATATTCAACCTTCACCTCCCCAGCTGTAACTTGAAACCATTGCTCCTTGTTTTGTCCTCTGTTACCATCGAGAACAGCCTAGCTCCCTCCTCTTTGGAGCACCACTCCAAGTAGTTGAAGGTTGCTATCAGATCTCCCCTCAGTCTTCTCTTCTGTAGACTAAATAAGCCTAGTTCCTTCAGTCTCTCCTCATAAGTCGTGCCCCAGCCCCCTAATCATTTTTGTTGCCCTCTGCTTTATTTGCCCTCTGATGAGATGACTAGATTTGTGGATGCGGGAAGAGCCGTTGACATGGTATACCTTGACTTTAGCACGGCTTTTGATACGGTTTCCCACAGCATTCTTGTCGGCAAGTTAAGGAAGTATGAGTTGGACGAGTGGACCGTAAGGTGGATCGAAAACTGGTTAGATCAACGGGCTCAGCGGGTAGGAATCAATGGCTCGATGTCTGGTTGGCAACCGGTAACGAGTGGAGTGCCCCAGGGGTCGGTCCTGGGGCCGGTTCTATTCAACATCTTCATTAATGATCTTGATGATGGAATAGATTGCGTGCTTAGTAAGTTTGTGGATGACACCAAGTTGGGGGGAATGGTAGATATTCTGGAGGGCAGGGACAGGATCCAGGGAGACTTGGACAAATTGGAACACTGGGCCGAAAGAAATCTCATGAGGTTCAACAAAGACAAGTGCAAAGTTCTGCACTTAGGACGGAAAAATCCCATGCACTGCTACAGGCTGGGGACCGATCGGCTAAGTAGCAGCGCTGTAGAAAAGGACCTGGGAGTTATGGTGGACGGGAAGATGAATATGAGCCAACAGTGTGCCCTTGTTGCGAAAAAGGCCAATGGCATATTAGGCTGCATCAGTAGGAGTATTGCCAGCAGATCGAGGGATGTGATAATTCCCCTCTATTCGGCACTGGTCAGGCCGCATCTGGAATACTGTGTCCAGTTTTGGGCTCTCCACTACAGAAAGGATGTCGACTAATTAGAAAGAGTCCAGCGGAGGGCAACAAAAATGATTAGGGGACTGGGGCACATGACTTATGAGGAGAGACTGAAGGAACTCGGCTTATTTAGTCTACAGAAGAGAAGACTGAGGCGAGATTTGATAGCAACCTTCAACTACTTGAAGGGTTGCTCCAAAGAGGAGGGAGCTAGGCTGTTCTCGAGGGTAACAGAGGACAGAACAAGGAGCAATGGTTTCAAATTACAGCTGGGGAGGTCAAGGTTGGACATTAGGAAAAACTTTCTCACTAGGAGGGTGGTGAAGCATTGGAATGGGCTATCTAGGGAGGTGGTAGATTCTCCATCTTTGGAGATCTTTAAGGCTCGGTTAGACAAAACCCTGGCTGGGATGATTTAGGGGGAGTGGTCCTGCTTTTTATCAGGGGGTTGGACTAGATGACCTCGTGAGGTCCCTTCCAACCCTATGATTCTATGCTGGACTCTTTCTAATTTGTCCACATCCTTTCTGTAGTGGGGAGCCCAAAACTGGACACAGTGTTCCAGATGCGGCCTCACCAGTGCCGAATAGACGGGAATTATCACATCCCTCAATCTGCTGGCAATACTCCTACTGATGCAGCCTAATATGCCATTGGCATTTTTGGCAGCAAGGGCCCACTGTTGGCTCATATTAATCTTCCCGTCCACCATAACCCCCGGGTTGTTTTCTACAGTGCCGCTACTTAGCCGATCGGTCCCCAGCCTGTAGCAGTGCATGGGATATTCCCGTCAGGACTTTGCACTTGTCTTTGTTGAACCTCATGAGGTTTCTTTCGGCCCAGTGTTCCAATTTGTCCAAGTCTCCCTGGATCCTGTCCCTGCCCTCCAGAGTATCTACCATTCCCCCAACTTGGTGTCATCCACGAACTTACTAAGCATGCAGTCTATGCCATCATCAAGATCATTAATGAAGATGTTGAACAGAACCGGCCCCAGGACCGACCCCTGGGGCACTCCACTCGTTACTGGTTGCCAACTAGACATCGAGCCATTGATTCCTACCCGTTGAACTAGCCAATTTTCTATCCACCTTACGGTGCACTCGTCCAACCCATATTTCCTTAACTTGCCGATGAGAATGCTGTGGGAAAGCCATATCAAAAGCCTTGCTAAAGTCGAGGTATACCACGTCAACGGCTCTTCCTGCATCCACAAATCCAGTCATCTCATCATAGAAGGAAATCAGGTTGGTCAGGCACGATTTGCCCTTGGTGAATCCATGCTGACTGTTCCTTATCACTCTATTTTCCTCCAAGTGTTTCAGGATAAATTCTTTGAGGACCTGCTCCATGATTTTTCCAGGGATTGAGGTGAGGCTGACCGGTCTGTAGTTCCCCGGATCCTCCTTTTTCCCTTTCTTGAAGATAGGTACTATATTTGCCTTTTCCCAATCCGCCGGGACCTCCCCCGTTCACCACGAGTTCTCAAAGATAATGGCCAGCAGCTCTGCAATCACTTCAGCCAACTCCCTCAGCACCCTCGGATGCAGTTCATCCGGCCCCATGGACTTTTGCAGATCCAATTTCTTTAAGTAGTCCCTAACCTGACTTTCCATCACCGAGGGCCACTCTCCTCTCCATTCTGTGTTACCCCGTGTAGTAGCCTGGGAGCTGGCCCTTCCTGTGAAGACTGAAGTAAAAAAAGCATTGAGTACTTCAGCCTTTTCCGCATCATCCACCATGAGGATGGCTACCCCATTCAGTAAGGGACCTATACCACTCCTGATCCTTTTCTTGTTGCTGACATACTTATAGAACCCCTTCCTGTTATCCTTCACATCTCTTGCTAGCTGCAACTCCAATTGTCCTTTGGCCTTTCTGATTTTATCCCTGCAGTCCCGAGCAATATCTTTATACGCCTCCCTTGTCACCTGTCCAAGCTTCCAGTTCTTGTAAACTTCCCTTTTATATTTCAGTTCACCGCAGAGTTCTCTGCTAAGCCTCGCTGGGCACCTTCCACACTTGCTGTTCTTTCTGCACATCGGAATGGTATCTTCCTGTGCCTTTAACAGGGTTTCTTTAAAATATAGCCAGCTGTCTTGGACACCTTTCCCCTTCAGATCAGCCTCCCAATGGATCCTTCCCATCAGCTCCCTAAGGGAGCCAAAATCTGCTTTTCTGAAGTCCAGGCTATGTGTTCTGCTTTTTTCCTTCCTTCCATTGATCAGGATTCTGAACTCTACCATCTCATGTTCGCTGCTGCCTAGGTTGCCATTCACTTCTACTTCCCTGATTCTTCTCTGTTGTGAGCAGTAGGTCTTGAGGTGCAAAGCCACTAGTTGGTTCCTCCAGCATTTGTACTAGGAAGTTGTCCTCAATATTCTCCAATAACTTTCTGGATTGTCTGTGCACTGCTGTATTGCCTTCCCAGCAGATGTCAGAATAATTGAAGACAACAGAGTCCTGTGGCACTTTTAAAGACTAACAGATTTATTTATCGCATGAGCTTTCGCGGGAGAAAATCCCACTTCGTCAGACGCTTTGAATATATCTTCAAAGCGTCTGACGAAGTGGGATTTTCTCCCGCGAAAGCTCATGCGATAAATAAATCTGTTAGTCTTTAAAAGTGCCACAGGACTCTGTTGTCTTTCTATAATAGACTAACACGGCTACCCCTTTGGAATTTGACTACATGGAGGGCACTGAATACAGCCGTTTGAAGTGGAAATCCATCAACTCCATGAAACAACTTGCACAGATCCGAACAGACATCATCTTCCTTTCCAAATGCAAGCAACTGGACATTATACCTAATGGACTGAAGGTAAAGAAACCATTACAATCGACATATTACACAGACTACAGTGAGAGATTGTGCCATAAACTCTCTCAGAAATTAACAAATCACCTTATCAGCATCCTGTACAGCAAACAGCTATCTTCAAAGCGTCTGACGAAGTGGGATTTTCTCCCACGAAAGCTCATGCGATAAATAAATCTGTTAGTCTTTAAAAGTGCCACAGGACTCTATTGTCTTTCTACAATAGACTAACACGGCTACCCCTTTGGAATTAGAATAATTGAAGTCGCCCATAAGAACCAGGGCCTGCGATCTGGAAACTTCTGTTAGTTGTCCAAAGAATGCCTCATCCACCTCTTCCTTCTGGTCTGGCGGTGTGTAGCAGACACCCACCACAACATCACCCTTGTTGCATTCTCCCCTAAACTTAACCTACAGACTTTCAACCAGCTTGTTTCCACTTTCATAGTGGAACTCCGAGCAGTCATACAGCTCTTTTACATATAGCGCTACTCCTCCCCCCTTTCTTCCTGCCTGTCCTTCCTGAACAATTTCTATCCATCCATGGCAGTGCTCCAATCATGCAAGTTATCCCACCATGTTTCTGTTGTTCCGATTATATCATAGTTCCTTGTCTGTGCCAGTACTACCAATTTTTCCTGCTTGTTTCCCAGGCTCCTTGCATTATATATTATGAAGTTTAGTGCCTCGTTTTCTCTGTGTGCATCTCTTTCAAGGCTTGTTTGTCTCTAGTGCATGCTGTTGGTTTAAATCTGCACTTAGTACTAACCGTAACTTGTTGTGGTTTGTTTGTTTGAAAAAAATCCTAAACATACTGCATTATTAAATCTGCACTCGCAACCTTACAATACAGTACAACCACTGTGGTG
Source organism: Pelusios castaneus (assembly GCA_007922175.1). NCBI lineage: Eukaryota > Metazoa > Chordata > Testudines > Pelomedusidae > Pelusios > Pelusios castaneus. Next base: position 7,891,407 of record ML685819.1, read on the forward strand.
GAATCAATACCGAGTAAGGAAACTGACTTCATTTGCTGAGGATCATTACAAGCAATAGTGAGGAGATGCTGGAAAAATTCCTTAAGAGGTAGCCCTCTTCTATGTCTATAGTCAGAATAATTCTAAGATTTAAAGACAAAGAAAATTACTTAATATCTCAAAACAAGTAATGAACATAAAATATGCTTTGAAAACCAAGTTCAGGGTGTCATGGAGTAGAAAAGAAAGACCGTTGAAAATTTTACTTGTTCTAGAGAGAATTTAAAGTAGAGAGTTTGGAGAGTAAAAGCTGTTGTCACTAGTCTCACCCCAACATGTTCCCAGCTAAAGGAGTCCAATCTGAAACATTCCCTTAGTCCTACTCTCATCACTGTTTTGGAGTCTATGCCTGAAGCTTAGCTTAATCACCTGGCTTGCATATGTATCACATACACCAGTATGTTAAATTAAGTATATAGTTTGTGAGTATATCTTGTGGCTTGTCTGGTGCAAGCCCCCCCTTTACGTTCCCCCATATCAAATTATAGATTCTTTCTTGAAAAGCCTTGCCCTAACACAGATGCCTGCTCAAATGAGATCTCTGAATTTACTAGTACCTTACAGCAGGAGCACTGTCTCTCTCGCTTCCCCTCCCGCCCCACCCTGAATTTCTGTTTGCTCCAAAATGGTGTTTTGCTCACGTCTCTTGGCAGGTGAATAATCCTGTTTATGCTGGGGCACATTGGCCCTACCATCAACTACCATGATGCTTGCCTTTTTGGTCCGAAGCACTGTTAATTTTTGTGAACTAGAAGTTTGAGATAGCTTCCCATTTGTGTTCCCTGTCATGGAGAACCAATGCCCTTTTCCATTCCAACTTTACTTTATTTCACTCCAAGACTTACATGAAAACACAGTCAGCTAAGATCCCTGTTATAGAGCAACATGACTAGAGCCCTGCGTGGATACAAAATGTGGATCTGGAACCGGACCACACCCGCCCACAGTCAGTCTTCATCCGATCTGCGATCCGCATGCCATATTTTATGTGGATTCGGAACCGCATTCACAACCGAGCTTGGACTCAGTCAGCATTTTAGTATTTGATTGGTTCATTCACCACATGGGTGCCACCCATTTTTTTCCTTTTCTTGTTCGTGATTTGCATGCTGTGCTATTAATCAGATTTCCTTGGCCACCAATGAAATTTCTGATTTCATGGCATGGCATACGAACCACAAACAAGAAAATGGAGAAATGGGCAGGGAAGGCATGGGGAATGAGCCAAAGGCCAGCATGCTAACTGATTGACAGTGAGTGGTGTCTCTCCAAGCCCCAGCCTGTTGTGACTGAGGCTCTGGCTGGCAGACCACCAATCAGAGCTCAACTGGGATTGGCTGGAGCACTTTCTTGTTTCCCTGAGTGCTGCTGATGAGCAGATTGTAGCAGCAGCTGCAGGGATCGAGCATAAAAATAGAATCTGCGGCCACGGCCAATTCGCAACAATGGGGCTGTGGATAGCCGCACCCGTACCCATGGATGTGGTTACCTGTGGATATGCAGGGCTCTAAACATGACATTAGTCCCTTATTGAAAAGGAACAACTTACTGAGATGGTCCACAGTGCCTTGCCTCATGCTAACACTAAGCTATGAAATACTGCAAAATTAAAATTCAGGTGGGGGGATTATGCAGATTGCCTTATTTGAATATTATTTAAATAGTCTGTAGATTTTTGATGACTGCTTTATCATTGTTTTCCATATATAGATAGTGATGCTCATTTACAGCCTTCCCCAATCAGTTATTATACAATAAATACTACTGCTATAAATAAAATGTTATTTGCGAGAGAGAGTTTTGTAAGTTAAATGAGGTGGAAATTCTCCCTTTAAAAGAATGCTTCCATTGATCAGACTTATTCTGAGTGCTGCTGTTGAAATAGAATAGGTACATGTTTTAGCACAATTCTCCCTCCCCGTTGCCCCCAAGGTGTTTGAAAGAAGAATCTACTTATTTTGTGGGTTCCCAGAGAAATTGAAGTAGTGGAAGTAAAGATATGAAAATTGTAACAGTGGCAGAAAGTGATGATCCTCTTTATATAGCCTCTACCATTTAGATTAAGAAAATGTTCCACCACGGTGGACCAAACTGACTAGGGATACATTTGAGCTGCTCCCTGTGATGCATGCTTTAGTTGAGAGGGATCTGGTATGCACAGGATCTCAGAACTTCCCTTCCTCTATAAAAAGTCCAGTTTGTTGTTTCACTCTGCTTTCCATTACCCCTAACGTAGATTTTTGTAGTCAAATTCCAAAGGGGTAGCCGTGTTAGTCTATTGTAGAAAGACAACAGAGTCCTGTGGCACTTTTAAAGACTAACAGATTTATTTATCGCATGAGCTTTCGTGGGAGAAAATTCCACTTCGTCAGAAAGTGGGATTTTCTCCCACGAAAGCTCATGCGATAAATAAATCTGTTAGTCTTTAAAAGTGCCACAGGACTCTAGATTTTTGTAGTTAGAATACAGATCTGGTAGCCAGTAGATGAAGTTACTACTAGGTACTACGTATTCACATTCCACGGCATCTGAGCATCTCAGTGAATAATAGATTCCCCGTGTGCAAATCTCCCTTCTCCCCCTCCCCCCGATATGCTTATGGGGAAGTATATTCTCAGTTTTACAGATGGGATCTAAGGCTATGTACGCACGATCAGATTAAAGCGCAACATGGCAATCGCGCTATAAAAAACACGTGACCTTTATTGCGGGATAGCGCGTACACACGTCGCTCCTTGTAACGCAACAGAATTCTTTGCAATATCGTGGTATAGCGCAATGAATTCTGGGCACCTATCCCACAGTTCAGTTTTCCCTCAATCTGCGGTTCAGTTTTCCCTCAATCTGCGCTTGGAATCATGGGATGAAGGAAAGGAACGCAAAGCGCCATGGGTAAAATCTCAGTTTCCCGTGGTGCACTGTGTTCCCCTTGCATCTTCCTTGTTGCCAATAGCAACTCGCGCCTATTTTCAACAGTGCAGTGATGCACTACTTGCGAGCAATCACAACAGCGACAGCATGGATCCTGCTCTGATCTCCACTGTCGCCGTCAGCATTCTAAATACATCTCGGCTGGTTGCTCAGTATGCAGTGAGCTCCAAGTCAGACGAGGACGCTGAGGAGCAGGGGCTGATCGATGCCATGCAGAGCAACAGCACCGTGTTGCTCAGCTCCTTCACCGATCATCTGCACACGGTGCAACGCCATTTCTGGTCGCGAGAGACAAGCACCGAGTGGTGGGATCGCATTGTTGTGCAGCTGTGGGATGATGAGCAGTGGGTACAGAACTTTCAAATGCGGGAAGCAACCTTTTTGGAACTGTGTTCAGAGTTGGCCCCTGCCCTGCGATGTAAAGACACCAACATGAGGTCAGCCCTAACTGTGGAGAAGCGTGTTGGAATAGCTGTCTGGAAGATGGCGACTCCTGACTGCTACCGGTCGGTTGCAAACCAGTTTGGAGTCGGGAGGTCCACTGTCGGATTAGCCCTCTCACAAGTCTGCCGAGCCATCAATCGCGTTCTGATACGGAGGACGGTGACGTTGGGCAATGTTCGTGAGATTGTGGACAGCTTTGCTGCCATGGGATTCCCTAACTGCGGGGGAGCCATAGACTGCACACACACATCCCTATTTTGGCTCCAGACCATCTCGCGACCGAGTATATCAACAGGAAGGGCTACTTCTCCATGGTGCTGCAAGCACTCGTGGATCACAAGGGGCGTTTTACGGACATCAATGCTGGGTGGTCAGGAAAGGTGCATGATGCCCGCATTTTCAGGAACACTGGTCTGTACCGGAAGCTGCAAGGGGGTACCTTCTTCCCAGATCAAAAAATTACCGTGGGTGATGTGGAGATGCCCATAGTCATCCTCAGAGACCCAGCATACCCACTGATGCCATGGCTCATGAAGCCGTAGACCAGGAACCTAGATCGCAGCAAGGAGCAGTTCAATTACAGATTGAGCCGCTGCAGAATGACTGTGGAGTGTGCCTTTGGCCGTTTAAAAGGGCGCTGGCGATGTTTGTATGGGAGGCTGGACTTGGCGGAGGACAACATCCCTGCTGTGATTGCATTGTGCTGTGTCCTTCATAACATTTGTGAAAGTAGGGGAGAAAAGTTTTCCCCGGGATGGGCTATGGAGGCACAGCGCCTCGAGGAAGCATACGAACAGCCAGCCACTAGGAGTATTAGGGGGGCTCAAGGAGAAGCTGCTCGCATAAGGGAGGCACTCAGGGACCATTTCAATGATGCCCTCCTCTAGTTAACTTCCAGGACGCATCAGGTGCACCTTATGAGATTTTCAATGTGTACAAATAAAGGCACTCTTCAAATTATTTGTCATTGTTTTTATTAAAACCTAAAGGGGGCGGGGTTACAGGTGGGTGTAGCTGCGGGTCTCTAAAAAGTAGCTCTGGACAGGACTGGATGTTGCAGTGTACCAGGGGGACGGGTGGCCTTCAGAGAAATTCTTTGAAGGACTACGGGGTGTGGGAGGCAGACACAGCTGAACTGTATGGCGTGGAGCCCGTACATTAATCACCTGGGTCTGCAGAGCAATCATGCTCTTGAGCAGTTCTGTTTGCTCCTTCATGACGCTTATCAGTTCGTTCCTGTGTTTCTGCCTCTGTTGGGATTCCTCTCTCCAGGCTCAATTCTCCCTCGCGGATTCCTGTGCCGTTTTCAGCAGGTCCTGAAACATATCCTCCCTGTTTCTTCGAGCACGCCGCCGAATGTTTCTCATGCGGTCAGCTGGGGTAGACACCGGCCTTGTGAAGGTCAAATCTAAAAAAAAAAAAAATAGTAATAATAAAGCTGTTGTTAACACATAGCCTAGATAACCAATGTAACCTTCCAGTAGCACATTCCACTGGAAGGTGCAGGGCAGTCAACATCCTATGCTTCGCTGAAGCGGACAAGGTACGTTCTAATAGAAACCTTACTGGGGGCTAACATTCTGCACAGGGCACACAGATGGAACCCAATATCTCTCTCCTCAGAGTGCCCCTGCCAGCTAGAATACATATCCTACATGCCACCGGTTGCAAGCCAGGACCGTATGCTGCTGCACTGTGTGCTGCCATGGTTCCCAGGGCTGTGCTTTGCAGCTGGCGAGGTAGAGTATCCATCTTTGGGAGCGTAGACACAAACGCTCTCCCATCTAACCTGAGTAGTAGGCTCTGGAGGTACATCGAGGAAACCTTTACTGACCTAAATACAGATGATTTTTTGACAATCACTGCTTGTGTTGATGCAATTCTAATGAATGCAGAGTAAAGAGCGTGCACAGCGGGGACCGAGACAGCAAGCACCCCCACCCCGGACAATGATATTTTAGCAGGAGCCATAGCTGCACGAAAGAGAACCCCCCTCTGCCACCTCAGAGGACACGCTGCAATTCGTGTCTTGGGTGGACGTCTCAGCGGGGGTGCAGAAGAGCTCCTGGCTACACGCTGTTGTGCTTTCCTCCAGGTCATCCTCCATCTCCTCCTCTTCATCGATCACGTCCTCATCCTGCTCAGGTCTGGCATTCACTGGATGAGGGGGGGCCGATGTGTCCACGGGACTCTTTGCAGTGGTTGTGGGGTCCCCACTGAGGATGGCTTCTGTCTCTTTATAGTACCTGCATGTAGCAGGCGCTTATCCAGAACGGTGGTTTGCCTTCTTCGCTTGGTGGTAGGTTATTCTTAGCTCCTTCACCTTTGATCTGCACTGCACAGTGTCTCTTATCATAACCTCTCTGTGACATGGCCCGAGAAATTATGCCAAATGTATCATAATTTTGCCTGCTGCCGCGTAGCTGCGCCTGCACAGCGGACTCTCCCCAGATGCTGATCAGGTCCAGTGTAACCCATATGCCTGAAAAGGCTATCTCTGAGAGACCTGCTGAGGGTGGGTTACTGTTGTTGGGCAGATTAGCGACCCACAACTGGAAACTTCCAGATCAGGGAGTGGTAGCAATTTGAGCATGCTCCACAGTGTACCCTGCTGGTGTGATGTGATGTTGTCAGTCAGATGACTGGAGAGCAGCAGCCTGAGCAGACAGCAGGCAGGAGCTGCCTTGAGGGGAGACCATGTGCTCAGTGTTCTGGAGAGGAGCTGAGCCAGGAGTGAACAAGATGTTTTCTCCATGTAAAGGAGTCATTTGCGACAGACCTTGCAGACATGCATATGGGACTGAGGGCTGGTTGCAGAGGAGAAGAGAAAGCCTGCATGTAATGCTACAGAGGATCCCAGCAAAGAAAGAAGAGGACAGCTATTTCTTGCCACTCAAGCTTCCACACTGGAACAGAGACTGTAGCTGAGAGTTGGGTGAACTCCACACAGACTTTGGGACTCTTGGGTATCTTTCATGCAAGGGATTGTTCTTGGTTAATTGTAGCTTGTTTTCTTAGGATAAGGTTCATTTAGTTAGTGGTTAATAAAGTTCATTGTTATGTTTGTTTTTAGTAGTATTTTAATGTGTGAGTGTAGCTCTGAGCAAGCTTCGCCGTGAGTCCTGTACAGACTGGATCCTGGGTCTCCAGCTGCTTTCCCCATAGGGGTTGGGATTGATTTCTCTGGGGCACTGGAGAAGGGCAACTAAATGAATTTAGCCCACCCGAAGGTTACACCAGCACCTCTGCCGTGCTCCAAAGGGGTGCGCGTCTTCCACGACGGGCCGCCATTGCTACTGATGATCGGAGCTGCACTCCACTCCACGAGGAAGAGAACAGGAAGTGAAACAGACGAGAAATTTGAAAATCCTGGGAATCTGATCAGGGCGGGGACTGTTTCATCACGGCCACAGAGCGGGTGGGGGGAAGACCAGAGAGGACGACTTTGGAATGCTGGAACAGTTCCGGAGGCCAATCATTGCGCGGTAAGCGTACACACGAGTGGAAAGGTGCAAGAGCTGTTCTGCGTTAACTGCTACCACCCTCGTCGAGGTGGTTTTTGTATTGCGCTACAACAAGGCAGTTAACGTGCAACAGCCCTATTGCACGTGTGTACGCCATTGTTGGTATCACGTGGTAATGATTTTTAATGCGCGATAAAGTGATCCTGTGTACAAGGCCTGAGGTGCAGTGGAGTCTGTAGCTGAAAGGTTTTACTGTTACCCCCAGGGTCTTTCCTAGGATTTGAACCTGGGGACTGTGGCACCCTAATAGCTCTACCTCTGGGCCACTGAGCTGCTTTTGATCCTGGCCCTGTGACAAGTTTTGCTGTCTTAATCACTTAACAGCTTTTGTAGTGCCATCATTTGTGATGTGGGGCTAATATATATATATATCAGGATTGTTGAGGCTTACTGCATCATTTGCAAAGTACTTCAGGATACTCACAAATGAAATTACTCTGAGATGCTTATACTACCAATTTACTAGATTATATTTTTACAAGAACTGTGCAACCTAGTGATAACACTAAAATGTTTGGGAGGGATTTGAGTACCTGAGGGCAGACATTGCTCTGGAAAGGGAAAATTTCAGCTGATTAACAAGAAACCTATACAACAGAAAAGGGCACTAAGTGAAGAATGGTCTATGAAATTGAAACTATAGAGGGATATTGTTTAGTTCGCAGGCTGTAGTTGCTTAAACCTGGCTTATGCTAAAACATGAGATTGCTTCAGTTATGTCACCGAGGGGAATGAAAATTCCTCACCACTCTGTTGCATTAAGATGACTTAACTCCTGGTGTAGACAGTGCTAACTTGATGGAAGAAGTCTTCCATTGACCTAGCTACTGCCTCCCAGGAGGGTAGATTACCTACATTGATGGGACTCCTGTTTGAGTAGGGAGTGTCTATGCTGAAGCCCTACAGCGGAACCACAAGCGTGCCTCTGTAGTGTTTCAAGAGCAGACAAGTCTTTAGACTTCGTTGTCCTAGAAAACTATGTAATACCCATACTATGGGTGAACACTTGTCACAAAATGATCACTCCATATCTGACGTCTCTGCCCTCATCCTCTAAGGGAACCTGCACAACATCTTCCAAAGAAGAGCCTTGGGGGGGGGGGGCTTACATTCATAACTTCAGTACACACTGAAATCATGGTCTTAATACAGATGCTGGATTTATGATTTCTTGCAACTATCTGTAATTCACCAATCCCCCCTTTTTTATCCTATGACTGTAGAGGTGTTAATGGGCTACTTCACCTTGCATGTCCTCTGTGGGAATGTCTACACAATTTCTGGATGTGGCTGACATGTGCTGGCCAACTCCAGCTTACGGGGCTTGGGCTGAGGTGGTTTTTTGCTAATGCAGCACAGAACTGTGAGAAGGTTGAAAACAAACTTCTTAGACCCCTTCTTGTCCAGTGAGGTACTCATCTCCCTTCTAATTATTTGTTCAGTTCCCTGTTAGGAACAGTTTACTTTTACAGTGTCAAGCTGGAAGTGAGTGAGTTTTTAGTGGAAATAAACAGCAGGAGGACATGACTGAGGCACAACTTGGAGTGTTTTAAAAATGAATCAGCCTTTGAAAATGCAAACATTGGCTAGCCTCATAGATACGTTTTTCCCCCTTTAAATAGTGAGACCAAAATTAAAAAAAAAAAAAAAAGAGGACCTACAGATACACAACTTAATCCATATTTAGAACCCCAAAAAGTGGCCAGTTTTTTACAAGTATTGACCATGTAACAGATCCCTCTAAAGTTAGCACTGATCTGCTTGGCATATTTGGAAATTTGGCCAGCTTTTTTAGGTATCTACAAACGGATTCAGGAGCCTAACTTTGTTCCTAATTTTGAAAAATTACATCTGCAGGTTAGGCTGAAACCTTAATGTCTATCATTATAGAGAGAGCCAAATTTAAACATGAGCCATCAAACTCAGACCTGGCACAATAGCTGCAAATGTATCCACATCTGCTGAGATCTGTGTGTGGCCTGGGGTCTGCATGACTGCATTCTAGTTGCTCTACTTTTGTGGTTTAGAAGCTTTCTGAGAAATGGATGAAAAGTGTCACTTTAGCTTTTTGGTATTTAGTGCAGAGCAGGAAGGAAATAAGCAAGAGTATGTATTCACGTATCATAAGCACTGTAAAGCCGAGTCAACAGTGTACATCCCATACATAAAAAATTGGTTTTCCTCTTTGATACTTCACTGTCTGGATTTAGGAAACTTCAGGAGAACCAGTAATATGCTAGGGTTTCTGGAAGGAGTTCTTTGATTTCAGGTATGAATTGAGAAGATACTGTACATTTCCGTTTCCCTTACGTGACTTAAAAGCCCTGTATTCAGTATTTTACTGAATGCATTTTGTATGTTAGGCTGGAACCTGGGAATTGCCAAAGAGAACACACTTAAGAATCAAGCTATATCATAATATTATAGAGGCATGTATACATTAAATTAATAGTTAAGACCTCATTAAACTTTGCACTTAAAACAAAACTAAATCATTCATCTGAATTGAGTCTCCAGACTAGCAAAATAACCATTCAAAAGACCTCTGAACTTTCTACTACTAATCTTTCTGTGGTCTTTATGCTCCTCCAGAGCATTTATGGGTAAACAGATGTTATGCTATTAGTAATTATTGGGAAAGTGACATTTACTGTGAATCTCTATTTATTTAATGTTGCACTTATTTGAAAATATAGAAGTTTTTCTTCTTTTATTAAGCAGAAAACATGTAACCACGTTATCTTATTTTTAAAAAAATGACTTTTTGATCCTCTATTGTTTAAAATACTGGATTGGTTATCATTTTCCTTTATAAAGGTGTGAGTTTGATTATATTGTAATCAGAGAAAATCAACACTTGAGTTAGGGTAATATATTTGTTGTTGACAATGGAAGTGTTCTCTCTCCATGTTGTAAAATGGGCACATCATTCTCTAAAACTATCTATTTGTCCAGTCTTTAAACTTGTGTGGGTGCCTTGGGATCTCTATGGCATGACTCGGGGGAACTGACAGGCAGGATCCCCAGGTAGGCTAATATGAGGGGGTGAGAGGAGTCCAAGAGAACTGGCTATAGTTTAAAGAAACCTGACTGCGGGCACAGGAACAAACCATACCCCCCTGCATTTAATTTCCTCCCACTCTGTAACTTTCCTATCTTCAAAGCGTCTGAGGAAGTGGGATTTTCTCCCACGAAAGCTCATGCGATTAATAAATCTGTTAGTCTTTAAAAGTGCCACAAGACTCTGTTGTCTTTCTACAATAGACTAACACGGCTACCCCTCTGGAATTTTAAAACAATGACAGACCTCAAACACCAAGCAATTCACTTTAATTTGGCATCCAACTTGGATTTCTTTTCATGTTCAAGTGAGCCATCTGGCTTTAATGAACTGTAATCGTTTTAAATGCTGCTTTCAGTTGTTGCCATCTCACTGAATATTTCACATGTCTTAGAATGTGCAGTTATAAGCGTTCTAGAAGGTTCATAATCCTGAAGTAAGGGCTGTTCATTGGAGACGTCTTCCAGAGGCTTGGTTCTGTTCCATCATCTTTAATCTCTTTTTTCAGATGTCTAGGCTAGATTTAGCAAAGGGATATTCTTGGGGTGCTGAATTTTGTCTGCGTGCAGATAATTCATTTACTTTTCATTTCTCTCTGTATAAAACATCAGTGCTGCTTGCTAAATACAGAGAACCTTACTCAGACTTCACCAGGTCAAAACTTGCATTAATTTCAGTGAGAGCTGAAGGTACTGACCCATCTCTTAAATATAGTAGTAGCCAGATTAGGTGCTTACTGTTACTAGTTTCCTAAATTTAGATCCAAAATTAGAAAATATCAGTTTATATACTTTTTGGTATGCATTTTGCTCTGTTTTAGTTATGGGAGATACTCTGAAGAGTGTAATTTTAATTTGTAAAAGTTCAATGAAATTAACACAATTAACTTAAACCATCTTTCTGAGTAAAGCTTCCAAGATCAAGTCCTAAGATAGAAAGGCTACATTCCAAAGCATATCAGATTGTAGTGCTTAACAGCACTGTATCTTGCGCAAAGTTGTCTATTTTGTTTGTACTGTGACAGTTTATACACACACATTTATTACTAGCTTTTTCCAATCCAAAGAAATACATTCTTACAAGAAAATAGGATACATGTATTCTGTCTGGCACTCTCCATTATAGATTTAAAATATTTTATAACTTTTCCATGGGCTAACTTTATCTTTCAGCATTCTACACCACATCAGCTAGATGGAGATAAATGATATGGTTTAGAGAGTAAGTAGAAGCAGTGTAGCAGGAAATTGCCATTTAAATGGCATGTATTAGTATGCTAAATTTTTGTTAATAGATGTACTCTTGTAACTTTCTACAGTTATAAACTTCAGTGGAGAGTAAACAGATATTTGCCGAGGTCTTTTCTGAATTACCTGATTTTTAAATCTTGGCGCACACATCCGTTTCTTCAGAGGATAATTTTTATATATATTTTTTTTAAAAAGAGACTTTATTTTTGGTTCTAGCTCAGAAAGAGTAGAACACCAACAAGCAATTTTAATTGTTGTACTTATTTCTTCGTTTAAGTGTATTATTTTCCTTTTATTATACATTCAGTCTTGAATGGATATTGCACACAAAAAAGTTATCTGCACACTCATAGAGCCTTTCGTGGATATAAAAATGTGGATCCACATTGGTGAAATCAATTTACATATGAACCGCCATCAGTAGCCTCTCAACTGGTCTACACTGCAGGGGGGATTTCAGCGTTACTTAAAATAACTTGTGTATCTTCCTTTGCCTGCCTACAGTCTACTCATACCACAGGGTCCCCACAGTGCGGAGTTGACAGGAAATGCCTTGCCGTTGACTCACGTCGCACTACTGGCTGGGTAGGTCTTAACAAACTGACCTCTGGCTTATTCTAGGTTCGATTGAGCGTGTCTTTACAGACACTCAGTCAAACTCATGCAATCCATGCTATGCTGTTGGAGGTGCTGCTGACAATGTAGCCTAGCCTTCTTTCTTGGCATCGGTACCTGCAGCTCTGGATCCCCCAATCAGCTATTTTAGCTCAGCTGCCACCATCAGTCAGCTGATGGGCAGCCAGGTTGGAGGGGAGGGGGGCACTGCCGAACAGCTGATGGGCTGTCAGTCCCCACCCCCAGATCTCAAAGTTAGGAATGCAGACTCAAAGGCTGTAAGCTGCAGACAGTTGCTCCCCTGCCTTTGAGATCTGCATCCGATCCACAATCTGCAAAAATACCTTCTGCAGATACCTGTGGATTTGCAAGCCTCTAACTACTTGCATCAATTTAACTGTTTCTAAAATTGCTGCAAAAACTGTAGACTAGTCCTCTCTGTGGTTTTTTTTTCTAGGCTATAGTTTTGAGTTGTAAATAAAATTGAGAGCATTACATGATGTCATCAATTGATAAATCTAAACACTCAACAAATGGTTGCTTCAGGTCACAAACATTAATGAAATGTCTAGATTTGTCATCAGAATACAGCTGACAGAGTAAGACAATTTTTGTCATGGAGGACTTTGGTACTTCCAAATCTGTGTTTTGTTCCCATTCAGAATAAAACTCAAAAATTTCAAAATACTCTATGAAGGGAAATGGTGAGCTCACTCAGAAGCAGCCCACCTAAAGGGGGGACCCCAGGAAACTGGGGTGCTTGATTCCAAGCTGTATGACAGGCTATCCCAGAGCCATGGTCCCTAAGAGCTTTTTATTGGACTGGACTGTCCTAAATACAGGCAGGCAACCAGGCAGGTTTTTGACACAACAGAACCATCTCGATGAAATATTTTAATTTAAACAAGCTGGCAAATTCTGACAGGAAAAACTTAGATCTGAATTTTTCTGACCAGTTCTAATTCACAATCATGTTAATGTAATCTAGCTGACAATTAACTCAAGATAAAATGTGTCTAAAACTATATCTTATGTAAAGCTCATCAGTCCCACTCAGACTTAATGTTTATAATGACAGTCCCATGGAAAATATCCTTCCTTTATAGATGTCAAGACTGCAAACCTCCTATACCTCATTATGTTGTTGTTGTTGTTGTTGTTGTTGTTGTTGTTGTTGTTTGCTAATTCTGGGTTTTTTTTAAAGAGGTACACATTTAAAAGGCTTAATTTATGATGCTCAGTATCTTGATTGAAGTCAGTTTTACTGTTTCCTCTTGATAGTTTCCCTTGTTTTATATGGGTCTTTCACCCAGTAGCACAGGAAAAAGAAATATTTTAAAAATTAATTGTAAGACTAGATGGGGTTGTCTCTGGGGCAGATACAGAATTTCCAACTCACATAATGTGAGTTTTTTTGAAGTCTGATGTTTTTCCTTAAAGCCCCAGCTTCAAGAGGTGTGTGTGATTGGGTGAGAGTCTGAGCTTTCATTTTAGAAATACTCATCATGGTTACAAAGAATAAAGTGCCCCCTAAAATCTCAAAGCAGAAGGCGCATTAAAAACTACCCCATGTGTATTTTTAAAAATATTTCTGAATTATTAGCCAGTCATGCCTTTTGAATTTGGATGTATTTTGGATGCTAGGGTTTTCACAGTATTTGATGTACTGTTAGACATTCCCTGTAGAGGGACACATGAATGTGAATGTTTCAGCAGTTTGTTTGTTTTTTACCTACTATAGTTATAAGCTTATTAGTGAAACTGAGAACTTAGTGAGGAAAAAATATATTTTATTTTTTCAGTTTATTTTGTGCATTGGCAGCACAGTATACCCAATCTTATCCTTTGGTTGATGGTCTGTTGCACTTCCTGAAGAGTGTTTTACTGTCTGGGATGGGTGGTGTTAAGGTTCTGGCTGCTTTATCCAACCTCTATCATTTTGCTTGTTTTTCAGGATTAAAATGTTTTATTTTCTTAATTAATGCATCTGCAAGTTTTTTCCACCATTTTAAAACAGTCATTCTTAATACTGTGCTTTATTTCATAGTTCGTTTTAAGAGGGGAAAAGTCGCAGCTTGATTCTTCAAATAAATGTAGTTTGTTTTATTTGTTCTTGTTAGGAAGCAGGCAAGTATGTTCTTCCTTTCTCAGCACCAGTTCATGAATTGGGTTTCAGTGCAACAAATCACTTGTTTTACATGCTTAAGTCCTACTCGTGTGAGTCTTAAGCTCATGATTAAATGTTTTGCTTAAAATGGCAAACCTTGGTGAGCAAATGATAAAAGTTTGTAGTCAGTTGGGATCTGTATCCCTTGGGAGATTTTTGTATTTTGTGTCTTGTACAGTAGTTTGAAGCGATAACTTGCCACCTGGCTTAGTGTGCTTAAATGTGTAGCTATCCTTAACAGTTTCTCCATGAGCAATCCTTGGCAGAGCACAATCAGTAAAGACAGTGAGTTGATGTGCAAAAGTTACTTAAAATTGATTTAAGTGGATTTGTACCCAGTTATGCTAGTGGGAAACTTGACTCATCATTCTAACCTAGCTAAACTAGACTAATTTGGTAGCAGTTTTCACAGTCTAATCACACTTCACTGGTGATTGAGAGGACTTCAATATACCTAGCAAGAAAACACTTTACTCTGTTAATGGAGGAACATTAGAATGATGCTCATGACATTAGAACATGAGTAATTATTGGTTATCTTCTATGAGGATTTTACATGGAGTTCATTTGTGAAGTGAGACAAAAGTTTATCAAGTTTTGAGAAGCTTGCCATACAGTGGGCTGGATTCTGATCTCAGACACACTGACTTAAGTAGTGTTACTTGACCATGGCACTTGTGTAGTTGTGATGAGAGGAAGGAATGATGGTCCAGTGTTAGATACTGTCCTGAGACAAGATACAGCTGGGTTCAAGTGCCTGCTCTGCAACACACTTCCTATGTGATCTTGACCAAGTCACTCAGCACCCCCCTTAGTTTCCTGTCTGTAAAGTGAGCATAGAATTGAGGTAGCTGGCAGACTAGGTATCAAAACCAAGAAATGGACAGAAGGTGGCCCTGTCCAGTCTTTCTGTTGGAAATAGGAGATGAGGAGGAAGAGTTGAGCTATATTGCAGATGTGATATGTACTGTGTGATAAACAATTATAGTTTAAAAAAAATGTGTGCTGCTAGTTCATATCTCTTGCTCAATCCCATATCACATATCTCTGTCTGGGATCTATCATACTGTTGTAACAATGATTCACGAGGTCAAACTGGTCCTACTGATGAGAAGAATAAACACCACAAGCTGAAAAGGTGTTTTAAAATGAACATTCCACCTTCTGTTGTCCCTCAGCAGTAAGCCAAACACTGTTTTGCATCTGAAAAAAGTGAATTTTTTTAAAACTTTTCTCCTCCTTTTTTTTTTTTTCTCCCCCCTTAGTGTTCTTGCTTGAACTCCCTGGATGTCTGTAGAAGCAAAGGTGGGAAACAGCACATGAGCACCAGGCAGTGACAGGGTTGGCTCCCAAGACTTCCTGCTACTGAGCGTTATTGCTGGATTGCTGTGACAATGAATGGAGAACAGCAGCATGATGCAGGTAGTACCGCTGCGGAGCCCAGCTTTAGAAGTTCTGTCTGCTCAGAGACATTACAGGCAAACTGAACTGGATAAGCAGATGAGTGCAAATGTTTTTTTAAAAAGTGCATGACGCCGATTTTTTTTGTGAACAAGGGAGTAGCTCCATACTGCCATTACTATGGGGTTAGCTTCTGATTTCCTTACTCATGTTCAGTAGGTCCTTACTCCCCAGATAGTACCAAGGAAACAGTAATCTAGCCTTATGCTAGTAAATGATATTTTTAAAAGTGAGCCTTTCCTTTACATTGTAAATAGGGGTTAGTACGCATGTTGCTTCTATTTAGAACAGAGGAAGGTCATCTGGTAGGAGAGTGAAAAGAGCAGAGTAATGTTAAAAAAAAATACTTTGCACACTTAAAGCAGTTTGCAGATATAAACTGTCTCTCAACACCCTTGTGATGTAGGTCAGAAGTATTTCATGTTTACTATTTGTGACAGGGTTAGACTGGATGGCTTCCAGGGGAAAGCCAATATATCAGTCGCAGGCTTAGCAAGTCCCTTTTCCCCTGGTAGCTGAGCAGGGCATTACTCCAGGTCAGTTAACATAACTGAAGCTAATCAAGACTCTACCCAGCAATTGTTAAACGCCTCCCCTCCAGAGAAGGGGTGTGGCTGGAGTTGTGTGAGCAGGCAAGCTATTGTTAGAAGCCAGGAGGACCTAGAAGACAGAGCAGGTACAAAGACTGGGAGGAGGAAAATCCTCTGCCCAAAGGGGGGCAAAGGACCTTACCAAGGCCTGGAGGCCAGAATGGGAAAAGGGATCCTCCCAGAAAGGGAAGATTTAACTGGGCATTACCACACCCAATGGAACTGTCAAAGACCAAGGGACTCCCCTGGCAGCTGCTACTTGAAGGGTCCCTGGGTTGAGGCCCATAGTTAAGGGTGGAACCAGGCGTTCCCTGCTCCAACCAGCCATTCTCTGGAGGGATAATTGCCCAGCAAAGAGGCAAGGGCCTACAAGAACCGAGACAGGACTGAGAGCCCACAAAGAGAAGCCATCTTAGAGAGGCTGTGTTACCCTCAGTCAGCCCTAGAAGGGGTAAACCAGTTCCTTGACCTACAGCTAGAAGAAAGTGCTGGATCCACCAAAATAGAGGAGGAGTGCTTGTCACAACTTGTATAAGCTGAGATAAAAAGATTGAGTGGTACGGTTGAGTCAGTCATTATCCTTCCTTCAAACTCCCCTCTGCCATGATGCTGACAAAAAAACCCAACCCAAACAATCCATGACAATGGTTAGGCTGCTGGTGTGCTGAGACCATTGCTTATCACGTAGATCAATATGGTCTTGTTTCCTTGTACACCTCCTTCTGTTGTCTCTTGTCTTGTCCTTAAGCTGTGTCCACACTATGGCATGTTGCAGCACTGTAGCTATACTGGCATAATGCCGTAGCATTATATTATATAGCCTATAGTGACCAAAGAGGTTTTTCCATTGCTGTAGTAGGAACACCACCTCTCTAAGTGTCGGTAGCTAGGTTGATGAAATACTGCTCCCATCAGCTAGCTCAGTCTACACCAAGCGTTAGCTCTGCAGATGTTTCATCCTCCTGAGCACTGTAGCTAGGTCAGCCTAAGTTTTTAATGCAAATCAGTCCTTAAATTGATAGTGCTTTGGGACCAGGACTATCCTTTTCTTCTGTCCTTGTATGTTACCTGGCACATTGGGGGCCTGGTCCTTGACTGGGTCTTCTAGGAGCTAGAGTAGTAAATAAAATAAGAGCTTTTGTTAGTCTTGATTTCCAGTCCCCTTGTCATATCACTGGATAAAGCTACCTTCCAAATATCACTTTGATTAATGAAAAAGTAACCCCAAAAGTATTTCTCCTCTACCATTGCTATTTGTAGTTTCCTACATCATGCTGGAAAAGTGTAATTACTGTCACAATTACTGTAGCAGCAGTGCAAAAAAAAATTACTATATACAATGTATGCAAAACATGTTTTACCTGACCACTGAAATATGATCTCTGAGAAATAATCACAGCCAGCTAGGCTGCTGTCAATCTTTTTTCCCTTGGCAGTGTACTCAGATGAGCAAAAAAGAGCAACAGAGAAATGGAATAATTGTTACCAGACATATAGAAACTAGTTTTATAGTAGTAGCCAGTGATTTCTAAAGCATTTGCATGAACTGGTGCCAGGAGGTGCAGAAAGGAAAGGATAAAAAGAATTATCTGACTCTGAAAAGATCATAATAAATGTTAAGGTTGTACACAGGTTTAAACATTCACATACCTGTGCACTAAAGCACATTGTGGATTTTAATTTTGCACAAAAGTTTCATTAGCGTCTATTACTTATTGAACGTCTGTAAACAGTTCACTGTTCATCCAGTGCTTGCTCTTGATTCCATGTTAAGTGTGCATGCCCTCCTGAATGGCTGTCCACATTTTTTGCCTTAGTGGTATCCGGTGGGCCAGCTCTTGAGCCACCTGGGACCTCTTGCTTGTGCTGCAAAATATGAGGCAGTACCGGCTCTGCACTCTTTCAGTTCCTTCTTTCCGCCTGTGAATGGCTTTCTCTCTTGGGTTCACAAGTGGCTAGTGGTTCTTTCATTGCTAGTTATTGATAGTCCTTGTAAATAGTTTATTAGTTGGTTAGTAAGTTAGAGATAGTGGTCCTGTCAGGGACATTTGCCCAGCAACAAGGCATGCATCAATCCTCGGTCTTCAAACTGTGCTGTTTGCCACAAGCCCTTCCTGCTTAATAACCATTACAACCATTGTTTAAAGTGTTTAGAGAAAACACACCTAAGGGATAAGTGTACAGTTTGCAATGGTTTCAGCTAATGGACCAAGAAAGACAAGGACAGTTGCCTGAAAGCCTTGTTAATGGAGGCGGTGCTCAGGCCAGTCTAAGAACCCTCCTGCTCAGATTCTTTGCTGAGTATTTCAGCGTTGCAGAGGAGCATCCTTCTGGCACTGAGCCCTTCCTGACACCCTTTACTCGTGCGGAAGAAACAGCATGCTGATTGAGGCCGTTCCCCTGTGCTAAAGAGGGATGAAAAGGCAGGGTCAGGCAAATGACCTATGTTGAGCCAATCACCTGCCCCAGAGCGGCTAGAACCCTCTCGTCTCAGGGCTGAAAGCCCTCTGAGGGAGCCACCTGCAATTCCTGGGAATGGAAGGGGGCCCCCCCTGCCTAACAGTGCTCTTAACAACAGAGTTTGTTCAAGTGACCAGGGACTTGATGGCTCTCCCAGTGTCTCCCAATCCACTGGCCTTACCCTTGGCACTGAGCCAGTAAAGACACCCTTCTCCAGGAGTAAACTTGCCATGGGGCCATCGCAGTGGTCAGTCAACCAATGCCATTCCCCATCTTAGCTTTGGACCACAGTCCCTCGGCTAAAATATCCAGACCACATCACAGGTCTCTGCCCTCTCAACCCTGGCACCATGTTCTCGGTCTCAGGCCTGGAGGAAAGACTTTTCCCTCTCGGAATCCTCAGCGGTTCTCCTCATCCCATTGTTCTCTCCAAGTTGCTTCTCCCTGTTAATAGATAAGTTAAAGGGTTAGCCACCAGTTGGAAGTTTGTGTTTACTTGTGATAGTTGAGTTCTCCGAGGGACCCCTGACCCTAGTCGGAGCTCCGGGGCATGCCACGGACCCACGGCTTTAAACCCTGTGCAGACTGCAACAAGCCTATGTCAAAAGAGGATCCCCAGGACTCCTGTTCAACGTGCTTAGGTGAGTCCCACCAAACAGATCACTGCAAATCTGCAGAAGTTTTCACCCATGGAGCCATAGGCAAAGGAGTGCAAGACTCAAACAGCTCTGGACCCGCACATCTCAGATCCGGCACTGGGCAGCTCAGTACACGGCACCCGACATCGGCCAGAGAGAGAGTGCCAAAGAAAACACCGGCACTGAAGGGCCACATGCACTGTACTCCCCGAAGGGAAAGTACTCCCAGCACCAGTCCTAATCCCCAGTGCCTAGGAAGAAGAGCAAGTCCAAGAAGGGATGTTCCCCCTTGGTACAGGCTGCATCCAAGGATGTGGCATCTTGCCACTAGAGCCCCGCTCCTGGCCTATCATTGATGGCCAAGCAGGGGAGCCCACTCTCAGTTGGGTCCCCAGCGGGGGATAGTGGAGTGAAGGAGATACATCCTCCCATTTACGCCAGACACTTTTGAGGCCACACGGGACTTAATTGCCATGATGGCGCAACACTCCTCAGCTCTGGCAAGTGCAGTACAGGACATGAGGCACATGGCACCCAAGGCCTCGGTACCATCAAGGGGCAAACCACCGCTGATGAGCGACCATCCCCATATAAAGGATTCAGGTCTGGATCATGCCAACGATCGTCCTCAAGGCAGAGGTCCAAGACTTGGTGTGAATCAACACCCAGACAGTGCTCTAGGTCCTGATGCAGATTGGTCTCCAGAGGGTGCTCATGGTATCACTCTCAGTTGAGAAGCAGATCACACTTGCGGTACCCATCACCCCATAGGAGATCCTACTCGAGGGGTTGGTCTCTGCCTCGGTATCGCTACCCCTCTTGGCATCACTCTGCATCCAGGGTCAGAAGTGAGCCTTCAGGAAGTCAGTCTCCCTCCAGGTACTGATCCCCATACCGGCACTGAGACCCAGTGGAGCACCAGTCTTCCCTCAATAGACACCAGCAGAGTCAACCAGTGCAGGTGATCTTGACAAGGGCGCCTCTATGGTCCCCCGGATCAGATTCATTCCCGGACTCAGGACAAGGGTGTTATACCTTGCCAAGAGATAGTAAGGCTAAGGCCCTGACAGCAGGATCTTGGCAAGGCAAGTGCCCCAGCATTGGCCTTTTTGGACCCCGTGGGCATTCCAGCAAGCCCAGGGCCTGATACCTGCCCCTCCCCACTTGCTAATCTCGGGCAGCCATTGCAGTAGCTACCCCGGAACACAGCTCAGAGCCTCGTGGGGATCGAAAAGAATCAGGGGAACAAGTACCACCAGCCCTGACTGGATGGGAGGCAGAGGACCCAGGAGATGAGGAGTCCCTAGACCTACGTGGTACAACAAAACTTACAGAAATTCTCGACCCCGAGTCTGGGGGAAATCAACGGGCTCTTAATGCAAAACCAAAGACATCCACCTCCTCCTCTTCCCCGGACGAGGCAGTGATGGGGACCCTAACCAGCGCACCTCCCATGGACAATCAACCCCACCAGGAGTGCCTCAAAAGGGTGGCAAAGAACCTCAACATCCAGGTGGAGGAGGTAAAGGAGGACTTGGACCCAGTGATAGATATCCTAGGCCTGGAAGGCCCTGCTAGAGTGGCACTCCTGATAATGAAGACAATTCAGGGGAACATGAAGTCAGTTTGGCAAACGCCCACCTCTGTGTCCCCCCCCCCCCCGGGGCAGGGGGGTAAAAAGAAAATACTTTGTTCCCCGCAATACTTATTCATCCACCCACAGCCTAGATCTCTGGTAGTCTCATCAGCAAACAAGAAGTAGAGACAAGGGTAACAGAAGCCAGCTCCTAAGGCCAGGGAATCAAAGAGGCTCAACCTTTTCTGGAGAAAGGTCTACTCAGTGGGAGGCCTGTAGCTGAGGATTGCTAACCAGTAAGCTGTCCTCAGTAGATACAATTTTAACCTCTGGGACTCTATGAAGAAGTTTAAGAAGCAACTCCCAGCCGCGTCCAGGTCCGAGTTCTCGGCATTAGTGGGGAAGGGAAGGTCATCACCAGAACCTCACTTCAAGCTGCATTAGACTCAGCAGATATGGCAACCCCCATCAGGAATCACCATGAGACGGAGTTCCTGGCTTCATGTCTTGGGGCTCCCACTGGAAGTACAAACCATCCTGCAGAAGCTCCCTTCGAGGGAGAGGCCTTGTTCCTGGAGCAGACAGATACCAATCTCCACAGCCTAAAGGACTCGAGGGCATCCTTAAAATCCTTAGGCATGTACACCCCAGCCATTCAGCGGAAGCACTTCAAATCACAGCAGAGCTGCAAATATTTCCCCCTTAGTCAAGACTTCTCCTGGGGCGGGGTAGGGCCAATAGGAGGAAAACCAAGGGCTCAGGAAAGCGAACTCCAGCGCTCAAACAGAACTTTTGAAGGTGTGCCTGAGAACGACACACCAGATCCACAACCACCCTTCCATAACAGACTATCCCATTTCTACTGTGCCTGGTCCAGGATAACTTCGGACAAATGGGTCCTTCTCATGGTGGAAGCAGGGATACTCTATCCAGTTCCACTCCAGCCTCCCTTCCCACCCTCCTTCCCAGTCCCTCTTCAGGGACCCCTCTCATGAGCACCTCCTCAGGGAGGAGGTGCACAAGATTCTAATGTCAGGAGAGATGGAGGAGGTTCCTCAAGATCTAAGGGGAAAGGGTTTTTATTCCAGATACTTCCTCATTCCCAAGGCAAAAGGGGAAGTGAGACCAATCCTGGATCTTTGGAACCTCAACAGATTTATAAGAAAATGAAAGTTTGATATGGTCACTCTAGCTTCTCTGAATCTGGGGGACTAGTATGCCACTCTCGACCTGAAAGATGCATATTTTTACATTTCCATCTTCCCGCCACAGACGGCTCCTCAGGTTCCTAATAGGCCAAGAACACTACCAATTTGCCATGCTCCTGTTCAGCCTCTCAACAGCACCACAGGTCTTCACCAAATGCATGGTCGTGGTTGCGGCTTTCCTGAGGGGAGACAGGATCCAGATATACCTGTACTTACATGACTCGTTGGTGAAGGGCCAGTCACAGGAGCAGTTGACACCTCACATGAACTTCATAGAGATTTTCAACCTGCTGGGCCTTCAGTTGAACGTGTCAAAATCAACCGTTTCTCCCATACAAAGCATCGAGTTCATCAGAGCAACTCTGTACTTGACCCAAGGCAGAACACTGCTCCCATACTCCTGATTCTAAACAATGGGGAACGTCATACATTCCATCTCCTTGTTCCCAACCACCGCTGCAGGGAACTGTCTAACACCGGTAGGCCATATGGCCTCGTGTGTACGTAGTGCAACAGACATGATTAAAATTCACACCTCTCCAGCTTTGGTTGGCACAAGTCTACAGACCACACAGGGACAACATGGACATGGTGGTATCAGTCCCTCAGGAAGCGGTATGCTCCCTAAGTTGGTGGCTCAACCCTCAGAAGGTGGGTGGGGGACTCCCCTTTGCCAAGCAGCAGCCCTCACTGACGCTGGTGACAGATGCCTCAGATCTTAGGGTGGGGCGCTCACATAGGCAACCTGAGGACACAGGTTATAAATGCCAGAGAATTCTGAGCAGTCAAACTGGCATGTCAGACTTCAGCTCACTGCTACAAGGTCGGGGGTTACAGTTGCTTACAGACAGAACAGCCGCGATGTACTATATCAGGGGTTGGCAACCTTTGCCAGCCCCCCGTGCCAGCCCTGCCCACCGCATCCTGAGCAGGTGCTGAGGTTGGGGCCAAAGGTGCTGGGGGTGGGGGGGAGCAAAAGGTGCTGGGGGTGGGACCATGGACTCCTCCCTGCTGGCCCCGCCTCCATCCACAGAGCTCCTGTCCCCTGCAGGCTGTGCTCCCCAGCGGGGTTGGGAGGGCAGGGTTGGGAGCTGGGTGCCATGGCTTCTTTTCCCAGCTAGCCACGCTCCCTAGTGGGGGGGGGGGGAGGCCAGCAGGTGACAGGAGCCCTGTATGCCATGGTGCCATTTCCCTGCTGGCCGCACTCCCCAGACGGGGCGGGGGCAGCAGGGGTCAGGAGTCCTATGTGCCGCAGCTTCTCTTTCCCTGCTGGCCACGCTCTGCAGCGGAGAAACGCAGCCAGCAGGGGCCTGGAGCCATGGCACGTGGCTTTTGTGGCCCCAGGCCCCGCTGGAAGGCTGGGCCAGCAGGGATTGGCCTGTGCGCCAAGTTTGGCAAGTGTGCTGGGGGTTGCCGACCCCTGTACTATATGAACAGACGGGGGTGCACGCTTCTCTCCCCTGTGCAGAGAGGTCATGAAGCTTTGAGAGGTCTGCATAGCACACTCAATCCACCTAGAAGCACCTTATATCCTGGGGCCTCAGAACATGCTAGCAGGTCACCTCAGCAGGTTGGTCTCCACACACAAATGGTCCCTGAGACCAGACATCGTGAGGAACATTTTCCAGAAGTGGGGGACTCCCCATATAGACCTCTTCGCAACCAGATCCAACAGGAAATTCCACAGGTTCCGCTCATACCAAGTCTTCAGCCCAGAGTCAATATCAGACACCTTCCTGTTACCCTGGAACAAAAGCCTCTGGTATGCCTTTCTCCCATTTCCCCACATCCACAGGGTATTGCTAAAGTCCAAGACGGCAAGGCATCCCTCATCCTGATCGCCCTGGCATGGTCCAGGCAGCACTGGTTCAAATCCCTGAGGGAATTGTCAGCAGCCAACCCAATCACGCTACCTTTAATGCCCAACCTCCTCTCCTAGAACTTTGGCCAGCTGTGACATCCTGATCTGGGGTTTCTGCACCTCACTGCGTGGAAGGTGGATGGGTGAATGACGGAAAGGGTATGCTTGGCCCAGGTACAGGAGGTGCTCCTGAGCAGCAGGAAACCCTCCACTAGGGCAGCTTACACATGCAAGTGGAAACGCTTCTTAATATGGTCCACAGGAACAGTAGCCTCCCCAGGCATGGCACTGGTCCCCTTAATCCTAGAGTACCTGTTACAGCTAAAACAATCTGGTCTAGCGTTAGCCTCCGTGAAGGTGCATTTGGCAGCCATATTGGCTTTCCACTAGGGAGAATGGGGTAGATCGCTATTCACTCACCCTATGGTCTTCTGCTTCCTCAAAGAGTTAGAGAGGCTATATCCTACCATAAGACAACCTTCTTCGAGTCATGTCCCTGTGGGTGCTCCACCTTAGGTGTTGGCACGTCCACACGGCATAGAAGCTGTCGGCAATGCCTATCTAGGTCGAGCGTGGGGCCAGACCCTTCCTCCCCCCTTAGTTCCTTCTCAACCAGACACGGATGGAGCCCTGACTTCTCTTCAGCTTACCTTTAAACTTTCCCCTTACTAGTTATCTCTTTCTCCCTTTATCTCTCCTCTGAGATCCTATATTTCTTCCCCCTATTCAGGGGAAAGAAAGAAGGGAGGGGAAAAAAAACCCACCAGAAGTGCTTCGTTCCCCAGTCTCTGACAATACCGACTTCCCTGGGATTTAAGCACTGTGAAACCTGTCAGGACGCTATGCCAGGGTCCAGCAGTCATACAGAATGTATTAAATGTTCGGGGGTGGGACATATCTCCCTAAAATGCCCCCACTGCCAAAATTTAAGTACCAGGGCTCGAAAGAACAGAGACCTGCATCTCAAGCTGCTTTTAATGGAGCGCTTTCTTGGTCCAGTCCCTGACTCTGAGCGGGCAGCAACGGCTCCTCGGGCTTACTCTGACAAACGACTCTCTCCACCGCACTTGTCGCTGAAAAGGAGATCACTTTCACCACATAAAGCTTGTACAAAAGAGGCTTTAGGCTCCTCAAGTATGTTGACTGATAACCTCCCCAGAAGGTCCTCTTCTGTTCATTTGGACCTTGGGGAAAGCATTCCGCAAGCCCGGTTCACAGGGGTCAGTAAACTGTCAAAAACTGTCTCCTTCAGAGCTTTGAATCCCACTACAGCACCTAAGGAGACACCACTGACACTGGTATTCTCCACGGCTCTGTTTGCGGAGCTGGCTTAACAGGTCTCTCACACGGCACTGCCTTCCTCTGTACCATGTCGATTTCAGATCTCAACCTTGACACTGGCTGCTCATATATCAGCACTGCACCTGACTGCACAAACTCTAACTACTACTACATCTGCTCAGCCTGAAAACTATCCAATGCCATGCAAACATACACAAAAGCGCAAGCACTGTACTGTAATTCCGGAGACAGACCCCAAAACTCATAATATGGGATCCAGAGTCTCCCCACAGTCTCATGCCACCTCCGTGTCATCAGTCCCCTTTGATAGCGAGGACAAGGAGACACAGGAACATTGGCACACCCTCTCACGGCAATCCATCTCTCCACAGCTACAAGATGGCAGACCACCTGTCTACGCACCATACCAGTGGTATCCACCTCCCTGGTGTCCAACCTTCCCCACATCATTGGGATGCTTGGCATCATTATTCTGCTTCCTCGCCCAGACCATCCACCTCACGACATCATGGACCTGTACCACAACCCTTGCCTCCTCCGGTCCAGGTCACCCCAGAACCCTGTTGAACATACAGGGGATTTGGAGCCTGAATCTCCCCGTATTAATTCATCCTCTTTACTCGAGGTCGCCACGATTGCCATTTAACGCACCATGCCTGATGACTTTCATCAGTTCCAGGAGCTTTCTCATTGAGTGACTGAATCTCTTGAGAAGACAAGGAACATCAATTCCAAGCCATCATTAGGGAAGGGCAACTCATTTCTAGAACAGATCTTCAAGCAGCTCTGGATGTCGCTGACATGGCTGCACGCATGACTGCCTCTGGAGTCGTCCTCTGCAGGTACTCTTGTCTGCATTCCACAGATCTCTCTAAGCAGCTGCAAGCTACCATTGAAGACTTGCCCTTTGAAAAGAAAAAGCTGTTCTCTGATAAGACGGAGAAGAACATGCATGGATCAAAAGACTCATGAGCCACTCTTCATACATTTGATATCTATGCTCCTCCAACACACCATGGAACATACCTAGATCAATCTGACCTAGACAACTCAAGGTACAAATACTAGCCTCTGAGCAGACCCCGATATGGGTGTCAGAACCGTCAGTTGGGTACCAGACCACGCACACAGCGCTGATGACAACCATCCAACCAGCCCTCCACGTCGCAGGCACCCCCTTCAAAGCCGCACTTTTGAAGATAAGGTCAAGGGTGGTCATGCTCTCCCTCACATTCATGAGCCAGTGTCCTATATAATATACAGAGACTGTTTAAAACCCTTTCTCCAATAATGGAGCGCCATCACTTCCGGCACATGGGTTATGGACACACTTCGATCCGGATATATTATCCCCCTCCTCTCTGGACCCCCTTTCCACTACCCTTCCCCATCTCTCTTTAGGGACATCTCTCACGCACAACTTCAGCAGGTCTTATGTCTCCTGCACAAAGCTGCTATTGAGAGGGTACCAGATATTCATCGCGGCAAGGGTTATTACTCTCCTTATTTTTTGACACAAAAAAACTATGGGGGTTGGCGTCCTATCCTAGACCTCAGGAAGTTAAACAAGTGTATAGCTCGCTACAAATTTAAGATGGTAACTCTTACATCCATTATTCCGGCTCTGGAACGTGGGGACTGGTTTACGTCCCTCAACCCACAAGATGCATATATCAATCCACTCAGTTTATAGAAAGTATCTCAGATTGGTAGTGAGCAGTATCCACTATCAATATTCTGTTTTGCCCTTTGGTCTTTCTACAGCCCCTCTAGTCTTCTCCAAGGTGCTAGTGATCGTCACCTCAATGATTGCCTGATAAGATCAGCATCACTCACTCAAGCTGCCAACGCTATACACCTTATGACCACTTTGTTTCAAACTCTAGAACTGCTGATAAATGCAGACAAATACTCTTGTACCAATTCAGATCATACACTTTATAGGAGCCTGACTAGATCAACGATCAGCGCAAGCCTTCCTCCTCAATCAGATGAGACATGATCATAGAATCATAGGGCTGGAAGGGATCTCATGAGGTCATCTAGTCCAACCCCCTGTGAAAAGCAGGACTACTCCTACTAAATTATCCCAGCCAGGGTTTTGCCTAACCGCACCTTAAATATCTCCAAAGATGGAGATTCCACCACCTCCCTAGGCAACCCATTCCAATGCTTCACCATCCTCCTAGTGAGAAAGTTTTTCCTAATATCCAACCTTGACCTCCCCAGCTGTAATTTGAAACCATTGCTCCTTGTTCTGTCCTCTGTTACCCTCGAGAACAGCCTAGCTCCCTCCTCTTTGGAGCACCCCTTCAAGTAGTTGAAGGTTGCTATCAAATCCCCCCTCAGTCTTCTCTTCTGTAGACTAAATAAGCCTAGTTCCTTCAGTCTCTCCTCATAAGTCATGTGCCCCAGTCCCCTAATCATTTTTGTTGCCCTCCGCTAGACTCTTTCTAATTTGTCCACATCCTTTCTGTAGTGGGGAGCCCAGAACTGGACACACTATTCCAGATGTGGCCTCACCAGTGCCAAATAGAGGGGAATTATCACATCCCTCAATCTGCTGGCAACACTCCTACTGATGCAGCCCAATATGCCATTGGCCTTTTTGGCAACAAGGGCGCACTGTTGGCTCATATCCAGCTTCCCGACCACCATAACCCTCAGGTCCTTTTCTACAGCGCTGCTACTTAGCCAATCGGTCCCCAGCCTGTAGCAGTGCATGGGATTTTTCTGTCCTAAGTGTGGAACTTTGCACTTGTCTTTGTTGAACCTCATGAGGTTTCTTTCGGCCCAGTGTTCCAATTTGTCTAAACTTAATCCACAGACTTTCAACCAGCTTGTTTCCACTTTTGTAGTGGAGCTCCGAGCAGTCATACAGCTCTTTTACATCAAGTTCTGCTACTCCACCTCTTCTTCCCTTCATCCAGCTAACAAAGTCGGCCATTCATGCTCCTATCACTACGGCATGGGACTGTTTGCAACTCTTAAGTCTTATGGCAGCAACAACTTTTGTAGCAAAAGATGCACGACTACACGTGTCCTTTCCAACTATGGCTTGCCACGATCTACAGACTATGGTTACACCCCATTCACAAGTCACTCTCTATCCCATTGAAATAATCCCTCCTATGGTGGACTATACCCTTACATCTAGGAAGCGGGCTACCCTTTCTCCAACAATCATCCTCCCTTATGATGACCGCAGATGCATCTCTTATGAGGGGTGGGGGCACACATCCAATATCATACCGCCCATGGCAAATGATCCTGAGAGGAAACATTCCTTCATATAAACATACTTGAACTTTGAGCAGTGCGATATGCATGTCAATGCTTCCAAACCCTCATAACTCACCACCATCTCAGGGTCAACACTGACAACGTGGCCTGTATGTTTTACATAAACAGACAGGGCGGAGCATGCTCCAGGTCTCTGTGCATGGAAGCAATCAGGTTATGGAACTGGTGCCTCACCAACACCACCATCATATCCACCACTTACCTACCATGCTCCCTAAATACAATTGCCAACTTCCTCAGCCATTCTTTTTCCCACGACCACAGATGGGAAATACATGGGGAAACCCTGAGTGAGATCTTCCTTCAGTGGGGAAAACCCTATACAGATCTTTTCCCTACATGCAACAATCGCAAATGCCCGAAATATTGTTCCAGGGCAGGGTTCGGCACCTGATCCTTGGGGGACGCAGTCCTCCTCTCTTGCCAGTTAAGTCTCCTGTACACTTTTCCTCCCATTCCTTTCATTGCCAGAGTCCTTCACAAAATCCACCGAGAAGCAGCAGCTGTAATTCTCTTGGCACCAGAGTGGACCAGAAAGCCATGGTACTGTTGGAGATTTCAGTGAGACCTATCACCTTACCAGTCTTCCCGAACCTCTTCACATAATACAACAGCCGCATGAAACACCTGTACCCAACAGGCTACACCTAACAGCCTTGTTCCTAATTGATTCTCTCAGGAAGAACTTCAATGCTCTGAACCAGTACTGAACATTCTGCTAAATAGCCATAGAGCATGCACATGCAAGATTTACCTGCAAAATGGCAGAGGTTCCATCAATGGTGCTCTCACAATGGTGTGCAGCCCAAAACGGCTTCCATTCCTTCTATCTTGGACTATCTTCTTAATCTAAAAACATCAAAACTGTCCATTAATCGCAGGAGAGTTCAGCTCGCAGCCATCACAGCTTTCCATTAATATACCCGGGAGGAATCTCCCTTCTCACATCCCATAGTACAGAGATTCCTCACAGGTTTGCAAAACTTTTACCCAGACATTCGTCTACCCACTCCTACTTGAGATCTGAACTTATTCTTTAGAACCTTCACTAAAGCCCCCTTCGAACCTATGGCAACTTCTTCATTCAATCATCTATCCGTGAAGGTTGCCTTCCTTGTCGCTATTGCTTCTGCCCGCCACGTCAGTGAACTCGCAGCCCTCATGTCAACCCCACCATATACAGTTTTCTATAAGGATAAAGTGACATTACTTACCCAAAATTCATCCCCAAGATGAATTACCACTTCCACCTCAACCAAACCACCAACTTACCCGTCTTCATGCTGAAACCTCATTCAAATCCTTGTGAAGCCATCCTCCATACACTGAACATCTGTAGAGCTCTGGCCTTCTACCTGAAAAGAACAAGATCATTCAGAACCACCAACAGATTTTGTCTCCAGTACAGGTATAAATAAAAGAGAATCTTTGTTTAAACAGAGACTCTCTAAGTGGATCTCTAGCTGTATTTGTACATGCTATGATATAGCACTCGTATCACCTCCTGAACAGATCTGCTTCCTTTCCACCAGGGCGATCTCCATGTCGAGAGCATTTCTCCATAATGTCCCTATTTTAGACATCTGCAAGGCTACCACATGGTCGTCAATTCATACATTTACCAAGTACTACGTCATTGATCAAGCAACAAGATCGGATGCTGTATTTGGCCTAGCAGTTTTTTCCCCTATGGGTACTACCAACTCCGAAGCCCTTCCTCCTTGATAAGGACATTGTTTTGGAGTCACCGAAGGTGGAGCACTCACGGGGACGTGACTCGAAGAAGAAAGAAGGGTTACCCACCTTGTGCGGTAACTGGAGTTCTTAGAGATGTCTGTCCCCTGTGGGTGCTCCACCACCCACCCTCCTCCCCTCTCTACTTCAAAGTCCCTAGTTGAGAAGGAACTGAGGGGGGGGTCTGTCCACATGTGTGACGAGGGTACCAAGATTGGCGTGAAGCTGCCTCTTGTCACCAAGGAAACTATATGGGCCCTACTAAAAGCTTCTCCAAGTTGTGTTGCGTGGACATGCCAACACCTAAGGTGGAACATCCATGGGGACAGACATCTCGAAGAACTCCGTTACGGCATGGGTAATCCTTTTCCCAGTCTGAGACCTAAACCTGATGCTGAAAAGGCTAATGAATCCCCACTTCAAGCCACTGGCTTCCTGCTCTCTGCTCTACCTCTCATGGAAGGTGGCATTCCTCATAGCTATCACCTCAGCCAGAAGGGTGTCAGAACTTAAGGCCCTCATGTCTGAATCCCCTTATATGGTTTCCACAAGGACAAAGTACAACTTCACTCTCATCTGGCCTTCCTTCCGAAAGTAGTGTCCCAACTCTACACCTCACAGGAGATATTCCTGCTGGTGTTCTTCCCTAAATCACATGCCAACAAAGGGAGAGGGTACTGCTTTTGCTGTATGTCTATGTGGACAGAACTAGGCCTTTCCATAGAACCTCCCAACTATTCATATCTATAGAGAAAAGGATGAAGGGAATGCCCAATTCCTTGCAGAGGATTTCCTCCTGGATCTTCTCCTGCATTCATACCAGCTATGAGCTAGAATAGAAAGACACCTCCCCTTTTAGCCCACTCAACAAGGGTTCAGGTGTCCTTGGCGGCCTTTCTAGCAAATATCCCTACTCAGGAAATCTGTAGGGCTGCAACATGGTCCTCGGTTCATACTTTCACATCCCACTATACAATCACTCAGCACGCCAGAGATGATGCAGCCTGTGGGAGGGCAGTGCTGCTGTCGGCTGCACAGTAGGCTCTCACCCCTCCTTCATAGTTAAGGCTTGTGAATCACCCAATTTGGAATCAGCATGAGCAAGCACTTGAAGAAGAAAAAAGGTACCTCTTGTGTTTTTTGAGAGGTGTTGCTCATGCTCATTCCAAATCCCAACCACTGTCCCCTCTTGTCAGAACCATTCAGCAAGAAGAAACTGGAAGGTTGGTGGGTTGGCATGCACATGTATACAAAGACATTCAAGCGCCACTCCAGGGGGCACCTGCACCAACCCGCTGGGTACCACTGGGGAAAAAGTCTCCTGGTGATCATGCGTGCAATGCATATACACCTGATTTGGAACAGGCATGAGCAACATCTCTAGAAGAACACAAGTTACGAAAGAATCGTTTTTCATGGCGTGAAAGACTCCAGGACCACTCTGATCCCTTGCCCAGCATAACCGCAAAGGCATCTTGGAAATAGTTCCAGCCACCCTAGGCACCACCTAGATGTTTGGGTCAGCCATGGTAAGGAACTTGTAAGAGAAAGTGTTTAAGGGGTTTAAGCACTGCTGTCCCACATTTTCCTCCTCTGCTGCCCAGATGGGACCTGTGCATCATCAGGGTGACCATGGTTGGTGTTTTGAGGATGTGCCTAAGGATGATATCCTGTCTGGCCTCAGGATCCAACACCTCCTCTCATTTATTTTTGAACAAACTGTTCCTCTTCCTTTTTGCATGGGTCTAGATTACATTGGACAGTTGCATCCTCAACACCATATAAGATGACTACACCCTGCAGTTTTCTTCAGTTCCCCCCTTTCCTGCCCTTCTTCCCTATCCCTCTTCAGGGACTTATCTCACAAGCAACTTGTCGTTCAAGAGATGGAAATCCTCTTGTGGATAAGGGCTGTGGAGGAAGTGCCTGAAGACATGAGAGGGAAAGGATATTACTCCCAATACTTGCTTATATTTAAGTCCAAAGGAGACTCAGACCCATCCTGGATCTCCATCACCTTAACAGATACCTCAAGAAGCTGAAGTTGCACCTGGTCTCCTTAGTCTCTGTCATCCCTTCTCTGGATCCAGGGACTGGTATGCTCCCCTAACTTTAAGGTGCATGTTCTCATTTTCCAAAACCACAGGAGATTCCTATTTTTTGTTGTGGGCCCACAACACTACCAGTTCATGGCACATTCCTTTTGGCCTCTCTTGTTCTCTGAGAATGTTCACAAAACATATGGCAGTAGTGGCTGCTTAGCTGAGGCGTTGAGGGTTGCAAATTTACTCGTACCTCAACTGGCTCATCAAGAACAAGTCAGTCTCAGGTTCAACACAGCTTCAGTCTTGTGGGATCCACCTGTCAAAATCTTCACCCATTTGTAATCAAGCAGAATTGACTCTGCACCCTGTTCAAAGGATAGAGTTCATCAGAGAGGTTCTCAGTTCTGCACAGGCCAGAGTCTGTCTTCCAGAGTCACATTTTGAAGTCGTATAGGGCTTCATTACAGACATACAATCCTACCCCTCGATCATGCCTCAGACTGCTGGGACACATGGCAGCATGCAAATGTGTGATCACCTACGTCTCTGACCTCTAAAGTCATGGCTAGTGTCAGTCTACACTCCTTGTGGTCACAGTACTTCTAAATGTCTGATTGTCTTTAACTTGGACAGTTCCTCACTCAGTGTTACACCGAGTGCCCTTAAAAGGACTTTTCCTCACCAGGGATGCCGGTCTCTGATGCTTCGGGGCTGGGGTGAGGAGCCCAGTTCTATGACCTGAGCATTCTGTGGATGCAGGAAGATTATCCCCTCTACATAAATGTCAGGGAGCTCGGGGCAGCGTGCCTGGGGTTCCTTCCATACCTGGCTGGCAAAGTAATCCAAATTCTGAAGGACACTACCACTGCAGTGTTTTACATCAATAGGCAAGGTGGTGCTCAGTCATCACCGCTGTGCCAAGAGGCTATCTTCTTACGGAACTTTTGCATGCAGAATGCCATCCACATTATAGCTTTACATCTCCTGGGCACCAGAAATGCACTAGTGGGCATCTTCAATAGTGGATCTCCTTTTTCATCTTGCCACGAGTGGTCACTCCACCCAGGGATTCCAAGCATGATTCTTCCAAATCTGGGGGACTCCCCAAGTGGATCTGTTTACATCCAGACAGAACAGAAAGTGCCACCAATTCTGTTCCAACTGCAGGCTCACTAGAGGGTGTCTGTCTGATGCCTTCCTCCTCTTCTGGGCAGGGACTCTGCTGTACACCTTCCCGCTGGTACCACTGACTGACAGAGTCATGTTAAAGGTCAAGTGGGGCAAGACAAAAGTAATATCGTTATCTTTGACATGGCTGTGACAACACGGGTTTAGAATCCTGTTGGAGCTCTCAGTTGTAACCATGCGGGAACTGCCACTTTTGTCCGGACCTTCTGTTCCAAGACCACAGCCATCTGTTGCACCTGGACCTAGCTTTCCTGTACCTGACAAGTGTGGCTGCTGCATGGTTGAATGCATAGAGGCAGGCTTGCTCAGTGCAAATTCAGTAGGTTCTCATGGGCAGCAGAAAGCCTTCTACCAGAGCAACATCCCTGGCCAAATGGATGAGGTTTTTTTGTTGGGCCTCAGACCAGAACCTTTCTCCTCACCAAACCTCAATAAATTCATATTGCACTACCTCTTACATCTCAAGCAGCAAGGCCTAGACCTTCTGTCATTTAAAGTTCACCTGTCAGCTATTTCCACCTTCCATCCTCTGATCTGAGGTAGATCTGTTTTCTCCCATGACATGATCAGGTTTTTAAAAGGCCCTGAGAGACTTCACCCAAAAGTCAGAGAGCCTATTTCTCCTTGGGACCTGAATCTAGTCCTTTTGAGGTGCACGGCCTCCTCCTTTGAGTCATCAGCAGACTCTGCTGCTTTGGTCTTGTAAGGTTTCCTCCCTGGTGGCGATCACCTCGGTATAAAGGGATTCTGAGATCAGAAATCTAACCTCAGAGCCACCTTTCACATGTTTTAAAAAGACAAACTCCAGCTGTGACCCCACCTAGCTTTCTTGCCAAAGGTGATGTCATAGTCTCACAATAACCAGGATATATTCCTGCCTGTGTTCTTCCTCAAACCGCACATGGCGATGCATATGTTGCACATCCTAGATGTTAGATGGGCTTTGGCCTTCCACATTGAAATGACTAAATCATTCCAAAGGTCAATGCAGCTCTTTTTTGCAGTGGCAGAAAGGATGAAAGATCTACCAGTCTCCTCCCAGAGGATCTTCTTGTGGGATATTTGCCTGCATCAAGTTCTGTAATGAACAAGCAAAAGTGCCTCCACCAACAATTGTAACATCTCACTCAACCAGGGCACAAGCCTCAGCAGCAGCCTTCCTGGCACTGATCCAAGACATGTGCAGAGCTGCTACATGGTCGTCATTTCATGCTTTCACGTCCTATTATGCTATCACCCAGCAGGCCTGAAACATTTCCACTTTTGGTGGTAATTGGTGCCATTACAAGTGGGACATCCATGAACTTCACACCCACCTCCAGGGATGCAGCATGTGAGTCACCTAAGATGTAATCAGTATGAGCAAGCACTTGAAGAGGAAAAAACAATTATTAACCTTCCATAACTGTTGTTCTTTGATAGGTGTTTTTCATGTCTGTTTCATGACCTGCTCTCCATCCCCGCCACTGGAGGTGACAGCAAGAAGGAACTGTGCTGGTGCAGGGCCAGCAGCACCTCATCTACCATGGAATGAGTGCGTGGCTCCAGAGTGCATCAGAACCAGCCCTCTGGATACCACTAAGGCAAAAACCTAGCATACATGAGGGCATGCACATACCGAACATGAAATGGACACGAGCAACACATCTCAGAGAACAGTTATGGAAGATTAGTAACCATTTTTCCCTTGAATATTCTGTTTTTCCATAGATCGATCATTCTCTGTTGCTCAGTTGCACATATTCTAAATTCAAAGTGTTGCTTGATTACGATTTTGTCTGAATCATAAAGTATTGTTTTGAATATAGTACATGTGAGAATTTCTGGCATGAATTTCAAATTGTTTCCATGAACACTTTCACGTGAAATTTTTGAAATTCACTGTAAATTAACTGAAATGCCAACATGGTCACATAGTCAAAGCAAGTCTATTTAAAATTTAATGAAAACATGTATATTTTTGTGGTGTTTATTCACCTCTATTTACTTGGTAACAACACCTATATTTACCTTCTAGAAAAACTGTAAACAGAATATTGAATTAATATCCCTGTTGTAGTAGTTCCTTGCACTGGACTCACCAGCAGGGCACCTCCTGGCAATGTTACGGGAATTAGACTCAAGTGGTCCCTCTGCTGGTGGTTGGTGCTCTGCTTCCACACGCTGGACTCAGTCCCCACGTCCTCTTCTTGGGCCTCAGCCCTCCAGCCAAGACACTCAGTCCACCCCTTCCGGGGTACAGCTAGGTTTCCCGCCCACTTTGCAGCACTGGGCCAGGCCTAGTCCACAGACCGTATCCCCATGGTCCTAGTCCAGCTCTCCTCCACCAGAAGCCATCTAGGGCCAGCGAGCCTGTAGTCCTCCTATCACCCACGCCACTCCTGGCACACTGGGGGACCTGGGCCTGCCCTCTACACCAGGCCCCAGCCCAGGGACCCTATGCGCCTCCTCAGAGGCCTTCCACCTCCCACCAGTCTCTCCACTTCACTGGCGTTGACTCCCTGGGCCACTTCCCTGCAGCCCCCAGTCACGCCACTCTCACCGGCTCAGATCCAGCCACTGTCTGCTTCCGAGATCCCAGCCCTCAGACTGCTGCTCCGGCCGCCTGCCGCTGTCTGCTCCCTTCAGAAGCTTCGGCTCCTCCTCCTCCTCCTCCTCCTCCTGCTGCAGCAGCAGCAGCAGCAGCAGCAGCAGCAGCAGCAGCAGCAGCAGC
>ML685819.1:7942299-7959482 GCA_007922175.1 Pelusios castaneus
CTTTTTTTGTTTCTTCCTCATGTGCAGTTAATAGTAAGTGACAAGAGATGGGTAGGAGAGTGATCAAGTTTATTTTAACTTGTGCTTTCAGTGACAGGCATCTGGGTTCCCTGGGTTTTCTTATACTTAATATTTTCTTTGGGCTAATAAATAATTTAATCTCTGCCTGTGCATTTTTCTCATTCCCCTGTAATTGGGCTGATAGCCAGCTAAAGGTGGCAATTGGAATTGGCTGGCTTTTTTTTTATAGGAAGACCTGGAAGCATTGCCTAAAATTCAGGTTGCCTAACAATTCCATTATAAGACTGTTTTCAGTTGCTTGTAACTTTGCTAAACTTCAGCTGTTCTGGCTGAAATTTTCCATGCTAAATGTCTGCTTCTGGCTGAAACTTGTTGGAAAGTTTCAGCTAGGAGTTCAACTATTCCCAAAAATGAGATTGGAAACAGTATGTAGTTTTGCCCATTTAACCCCCTACTCCCATCCCCCCACATCTCTAGTCACCTTTTTCTTTGAGGAGCTCTATTGGCTCAGGTTTTTGTGTGTGTGCATCTTAGGTATATAACCATGAAAATGAGCACATCCTCCTTTCCCCCCTTATCCTATCTGTATAACTCTTCCCTTCTCCTGTTATACTTCTTGCATTTTGTTGTAAATGATTGTCATCTTCTTAAGACAGGGACAATCTTTCTGGATTTGTAAAGCAACTACTAGTACAATGGGATACTGGTCCTACTGGGACCACTGGGTTCTACTACAATACAAACAGTAGTAAGATGCATCTGCAGTCAAGCGACTCAATCCTATACTTGCAAGAGAATGGACAGGATAATGTGTGAGATGTTTCCCTTCTCTAAATTCAGTGATAGAATGCTTAAAAGATTTTTCCGAGCTGTTACCCAGGGTGTCTCATCAGTCCTAATCTCATCAGTGGTTTACTATAAACAAATCATGCCTTTTGTATACAAAATGTAATTTTGTTGCAGTCTGGTTTCTGTACCAGAAGAGGGCACAAATCTCTCATATTCCAAAGGATCATCTGGAGAATGGGCAAGCTTTTATTGCAGTTACAGTAGACTACAGCACTACTCTCACAGGTGGCTACTTTTGTCAGTGTAGTTCAGTGTGATTATTTTTGTAATGCTGTCAGAAGGGACCCTTCCACTTAATGTCTTGGGAATGCAGAGTTGCTTTTTCCAAAGAGATAGCTTTGTTAGTCTAGTTCAGCAAAATAAACAAGGAGTCCTGTGGCACTTTTAAAGACTAACACATTTATTTATCACATGAGCTTTCGTGAGAGAAAATCCCACTTCGTCAGACACTTTGAAGGTGGGAAACTTACAGAATGGGAGGAAATTAAATGCAGGGAAGTGTAAGTCATAGGATCAGGTCAGGCTGTAACAGCAAATCAAAGTAGATGTTAACATTCAAACACTGGGGAATAGCATTCAGAGGAAGGTGAGATCAAATCACCTGTTGTAATGAGAAAAAACAAATCAATATTCCCTGTTTAACCCTGAGGCAATGAAGTCAAATTTGCATATAAATTCCAGTTCTGCAGTTTCTCTTTGAAGCTGGGATTTGTTATTCATTTGCTATTAACAAGTCATCAAGGGGGTAAGCAGGGAGTTTGAAGATTTCCCTATGGGTTTTTGAATGTTGTGATTTCTGATGTCAGACTTGTGTCCATTTATTCTTTTGCATAGAGACTGTCCTGTTTGTCCAGTATGTAAGGCGGGGGGGAGGAGGGGGGGCATTTCCGGCACATGTTGGCATAAATCACATCGGTGGATGTATAGGGGAATGAGCCCTTGATGGAATAGATGGCTTGATTAGATCCTGTGGTGGTGTCTTTTGTGTAGATATGCGGGCAAAGTTGGCAGCGTGGTTTCTTGCAGGGATATGTTCCTGCTTTAATGTTTCTGTTGTTTGGTCTGTAGTTGCTGGTGAGTATCCGTTTAATGTTGGGGGGTTGTCTGTAAGCGAGGAGAGGTCTGTTTCCCAAGGCCTGAGAGAGTGAGGGATCGTCATGTGGAATAGGCTATTCAAAAACCCATAGGGAACACTTCAATATCCCTACTCACTCCATTGATGACTTGCTAATAGTTGTGCTTAAAGAAATGAATAACAAATCCCAGCTTCAAAGAAAAACTGCAGAACTGGAATTTATATGTAAATTTGACTCCATTGCCTCAGGGTTAAACAGAGACTATTGATTTTTTTTTTTTTCTCATTACAACAGGTGATTTGATCTCACCTTCCTCTATATGCTGTTCCCCGGTGTTTGAATGTTAACATCTATTTTGATTTGCTGTTACAGCCTGACCTGATCCTATGTCATACACTTCCCTGCTTTAATTTCCTTGCATTCTGTAAGTTCCCCATCTTCAAAGCATCTGACGAATTGGGATTTTCTTCCGCAAAGCTCATGCGATAAATAAATTTTAGTCTTTAAAAGTGCTACAGGACTCCTTGTTTGTTTTGCAGCGTTGCTTTGATGCTTTGCCTCCTTCAGGCTTTGTACAGAGGATGTTCCCAGCTGCAGTAGAGAAGGGAGATTGTGGCTTTTGTCTCAAGATGTAGTGTGTAAAATAGCTTCCTCTTTAAATGTTTTTTAAAATACCTAGGTTTTAGGTGATTTTTTTTTTTTAAGGATTCTGAATGCCAAATAGTAGACAAGGAACTCTAAAGGTGAAGAGCTTAAGAGGCTGCATACTTAATAGTACCATCTATAAACAGATGCCTCAGTTTTCTTTTGGTGCTCCTGACATTTCCATCTATAATAAACTTGTGCCTCAATGGCTGGTTAATTAAAATCTAATAGCCCATGTAATTACAGACCAGCCAGCAGCAAGAAGGTTTGTAGTCAATAAAAAAAAAGCAAACAATCAATAACTGCATCTGACTCATGTCAAAGTGTTTCTAGCAGTTAACCCAAGAGAAATGGGACCTTGGGGCCAACCAGGTTTATGAACCAATTAATTTAGACTCAGCTGTGGAAAGGAGCTTGGATGCTGGATTTTTTAAAATTAAAATTGGGAACAGGAATCTAGAATAAAAGGTAGTTCAGATGTATACTCTAGCGGGGTAAAGCAGTTGGGGTCTTTCTAACTTGTCAGGACTATTTCAACCACTGGAAGGGAGTTGAGGATGCTGGAAGCATCCTGTACTGCATTCTTATTTTGAGAGAAGCTTCTGCATGGGAAACTGTGCAGCTGGATTTCTTTGTATCTTGGGAAGGTGTTAATGATGGTGCTAACAAGGTCACTATAAAATGAGGCTCCTCAGTTATTTTAATGTTCCACAAACTGCATATGTCAGTTAAGCTTGTGTAGAGATTACTGGAATGCAATGGTAAAACTTTCCCAAACCTCCAAGATATTAGAAGCAATAATGAGGTACAGTGACTGGAATTAAGGACAGAAACAGAGAGCAAGTGCAGTTGAAGGCAAACAAAACATGGAAAGAAAAAACTTGGGAACAAATGTGACAGGGGAGAAACCATTTGCTTAGGAAAAGAACAGAACAGCATACTCACCAGGACTCAAGAAGGAGCAGCCTCAGAAAAATCATTAAACCTGGAATTTGCTGTGCTGCTGAGTCAGACCTAATTAGATAAATAAGCATCAGTTCGTGGAGGAGGAGATGGTGATATTTCTGTGTATGACATTCATTTACACTTTCTGTAAAAGGGCTTGGTCTGAAGAGGTTAAAGAAAATAGAATGGAGAGGTGCTATGTAGGGTAGTGCAGAATGTCACTAAGTTTTGAGGAATAATGACTATTTTATTCTTTCACACCAGGGATCAAAGTATGTTGAAATATTTTAATTTTAGCATCAACTGGCCCAAATGCCCAGTTGTGTCTTACTGAGCTCTTGGGTAAAGTATGATGTACTGCAATGAGCAGCTTTTTTTTTAATTAATGATAAGACACCATTAGAACAGAGATAATGTTTAAGTACTTAGATGATCATATATATCATGAGCAGGCAGATTGGCATTTGGGGAGGAAGCACTTGTCTGAGCTGTGGTAAGATACTGCTTCTGGCCCAATGTGAAAGAGCGTGCTTCCTCCCACTCCCCCCGCATGCCTTAATGTTTGTTTAAGCCTCTGAGGAGTTGTTATATGTTTTTCTTTCTTTCTTGTTTCAGGTGGACACTAGTTTGCAGAATGGTTTTGTCCCTGGTATGAAGCTAGAGGTTGCTGTCAAGTCTGACCACAATACTTACTGGGTGGCCACCATCATCACTACCTGTGGGCAGTTGCTCTTATTACGCTATGATGGCTATGGGGAAGACCGCAAGGCAGACTTTTGGTGCGACATCATGACAGCTGACTTGCACGCAGTTGGTTGGTGTGAGCAGAACAAGAAGATTCTCAAAGTGCCTGAAGGTAACAAATTGCAGTAGAAACAAAGAAGTGTGGTGTTTATATGCTATAAAATATCTCCAAGTGTTCAGCTAATTTGACTGCCGACTTTGTCTCAATCTTTTATGTATATACAGTAATAATGGATCCCTTTATCATCTAAGATGCACCGGTAGAATGATCTCACAATTAAATTTGTCTTTTAAACTGTAGATTTTTAGTACTCACTAGCCATTACAACCCAAATTCTTTGCTTTGCTATTTTTTAGATATTCTCCACTTTGTCACTGAGACACTTTTTTTTCATTAAACAAGCCCTGTTTTTTTGTAGAACCTATTTTGTAGATGACTGTGCCTTGCACTTGTTAGGTTCTGTTACAGCAGTTTGAATAAACTTGATTCCCAAAGCTATGTTTATATCGGTGGCACCAATGCACCAAAAAAAGAACAAAACCAAAAACAAACAAACAAACAAACAAAAAAAACCCCCACAAACCCACCCACCACATCCCAGATTAATTTTGAGCTGCACAATCAGTGTTCTGCTTTCACCTACCTTGCTGTCCTTCCTTGTCAGAGACTGTATGACTACTCCAGCATCTTGTCTACATAGAACATTTTCTTTCTCTTTAACACACTTTTCTCCTCATTGCCACATATCCATTCAGTTACCAGAGTCTGGGGTAGGGAGTGCGGGGAACAGCTTGTGTGTGTCACCTCGCATCGTTTCTGGGTAACTGTTGAGACCTGCTCCCCCAACAGCTGTCCCCATACTGGCCCCCTATGAAACTTGTTTATCAAAGTGGTTGAAGCTTGCGTTTTAAGGCAAGCGAATCGGGATTCTGTTATTTATCAGAGTTCACTTGTGGTTTTATTTAAAACTTCTGACCCTCCCATTTTCACCAACTCTTGTTTGTTATCTGAAGGTGTTTCCCTCTTGTATTGAAATGAGGGAAAGTTCTGAGCTGAGCTTGCCTATTGAAATAACACTAACATGAAACCTTGCTTATCATTAAGTTCTCTAGGGTAAAGTCACACCCTGAAGTAGGAGTGCATGGTTTTTCTTATTGATGTGTGCATGACAAATGTACCCTCCTGAATGAAATGTCACAAGGACATTCAAATACTTGTTGTTTGAAGTAGCCTTTTGCTGGCCACAAAAGTAATCTCTCATCCTTGTTTTTTGTTTAGGTATCAAGGATAAGATATCTGACCAGGAAGAATTCCTTCAACAGACATTGACAGGAGCATGCAGTGCTCCTGCTAATCTGCTAGAGGGTGTGAGTGTTTATTCGAATAGACTGAATTAACTCACTTGAAATAACAGTGAGGCTTCTCTTTTAGGGCTAGGACGCTGTATTCTTTAATCACAGTATATAAAGTAAAGCCCTTTGTTACTGAATCATTGCTCCATCTTTCTTAATTTTAAGTTCTATTGCCGGGGCTTTTTTTTTTTTTTTTTGAGCCGGTACATACTGGTATGGCGTACCAACACCTATTTTTCCCTGGCCACCCCGCTGCCCAGCTGGAGGCTGGGATCAGCAGGGGAAAGGAGCAGGTCTCCTTTCCCCTGCTTACCCTGGCCCCCAGCTGGGCAGTGGGACTGGCAGGGGCCAGGAACAGCACACTGCCAGGCTTGTTCAACCTGCAGCTGCGGGTCAGAATCCGGTCCCCGTGCACCTGGGAGCTGCAGCCAGGCTGGAGCTTTTTCAAATCTCCTGCCCTGAGCATGCTCAGATGAGTAGCTCGGGATGGGAGTAGCCTGGCCAGGGAGTGACTCTGGGCACCCCTGCAGCTCTGGCCAAGTAAGGAGGAAGGGGCCGAGAGGGTTGGGGAGTGGGGGGGGGGGGGGGGGAAGGGGCAGGGGGCGAGAGAAGTGGGGAGCCAGCGGGTGGGCAGGGAAAGGGGTCGGGGAGCCGGTGGGCAGGAAGGTGGCAGGGGTGCTGAGAGGAGTTGGGAAGGGGCCCAGGGGGCGGCTGAGAGGAGTGGGGAAGGGGTCAGAGAGCTGGTGGGTGGGACAGGTGGGTCCTGGGAAGGCCGCTGGGGGCCAGCGGTGGTGGAGCAGGGAGTTTGGAGAAGCCACGGCGGGGGGGGGGGGAAGTGATGGTGAAGGGTCCTGACACCCCCCACTGCTCCTGCCGGCATACCGGCACCTTTTTTCTTTTTTTTTAGAAAAGAAGCCCTGTCTATTGCTGTACGTTGCTGAACTTAAAGGAAAAAAATGTTTCATCTACCCTTTGGTGTATATATATGTAGCATTTGTGTTTGTCCAGTGCTTTCCTGAATGTGTTTGTAACTTCAGGTTCGGGTTATCTCTTCCACCCATTAATTCCTGTCAGAGTAAAGCAGCTTCTCCCAAGTTCCCTTAGAGCTCATTCCTTTTCCTTAGGGCAGGTCTACATGCCCACCATTTTTGGCGGCACTCAAAGGGAGATATGCAAGTTACTTAAAGTAACTTGCATAACTCTCTTCAACTTCCCTGCTCTCAGCACATCCACTGCACTGAGTTGAAGGGAGGATTCTCCCTTCAGCTCTGTACTAGTCCAGTTCCTGGGGTAGTCTTCAAGGGTCGACTTCCCAGTCAATTTAAGCAGGTCTTTACAGACAGTGAAGACAAGCCCCTTGTCTTTTTCTCCTTCAAATTAGCTTTGTGGAATCTCTTCCTTGTTTGACCTTCAAAATGCCTCCTTCCTCAGTCATGGTCCCTGCTAATTTTCTTTTTGCTATTAAACAGGTACTTCTTCTATTCCTATATTCTCCCTCCTTAAGTTATGTACTTCTACTTTAAATGGGATACTTCAGAATCCTTTAACTGTCACTCATTTTTCTGTAGCTAGATATTTAGCTTGAATAAAATAAAATCAAGAACAAAATCCTGGCCACCTTCATTCAGTTTCTTAATTTTAATCTGTGCCCCATACAAAGCAGTGTGATATTATACCTTGGAAGACCATTTAAATGTTGTTCGTCAACATTTTAATATGGCATCTTTGCTCCTTTTCTGTCCTGTCTTCTTACATATTAAAAAGATGCCTGGATTTTTAAAGGGAGGGCTGTTTTACTCCATTTCAAGCCCTGAATGTACAATGGCAGATGCCTCAAACAACAGATAAACAGCACCTTGATCCCAAGCCTTTGCATAAAATGCATAATTTTATGATACAAGCATCTCTGGCTGGCAAGTTCTATAATCCCTTTTTGGTAAGGGTGTTACGCTTTTTGCATCCTATATTCATGGCTTAGTTAGACAATTAACCACAGCACAAAGCTATGTCTGACATAGCATCAGCGACAGTGCAGAATCTACATAACTCAGTTTCTTCTGAACCAGTTGTGTGGATCACTTTCCTTATGTTCCTCTCTTGTTCTATCTATTTTGGCCTACAGCTTCACAAAGGGAAGAATCCCCTGGATCTTATTGCACCAGGCTCCAGATTGGAATGTCAAAATACCCAAGATTCCCTAGAAGCCTGGATTGTCAAGGTAGTGGAAAATGTTGGTGGGAGGCTCAAGTTGCGCTACGAAGGGTTGGATTCTGACCAGGCTGATCAGTGGATGTTCTACTTGGATCCGTTTCTTCATCAAGTGGGCTGGGCAACTCAACAAGGATATGACCTCCAACCTCCAGCAGGTATGAAGTAACATTTTAAATTTAT
The DNA here is from genome assembly GCA_007922175.1 of Pelusios castaneus. Lineage (NCBI taxonomy): Eukaryota > Metazoa > Chordata > Testudines > Pelomedusidae > Pelusios > Pelusios castaneus. The sequence goes on from ML685819.1 coordinate 7,950,324, forward strand.
TGTCGATAGAGCTGCTGATCATGACCTTGAGAATGGAGTTTTCTCTTCTGTACTCTAAATCTGGATTCCAGATCCATTCATGTGCATACTGCAAGACTAATATCTAATAAATTATTTAAGTCATGAACAAGCATTTCAGTAAACAATATGACATAGGTTACACCCACTTGTTCTAATGTTCTGAAATGTTTTTTGCCTGTCCCCACCTTAATCTGCAGGTAGAAGGCATTGAATGTGAGGGAAGGATGGTCTTTTCTGACATTTATTTTAGTGACCTTAGATTCTAGTAGGAGGAGAATTATCCTTGTAAGAAATGAAACTAATGCAGTGCTATATTGTGTGTCTCAGGAGGCTGTATGGAATCCCAGGGCTCTGCACAAAGGTCCCTGTTTCTTGCTCCATAACAGCACACCTCTAAGAGAGCCATGCCAATAGAGATTTCCCAATCCACTGTGATGCCACGATGAGCTCCACTGAAGTGGGGGTACAACAGTGCACAGTAGGTTTCCTGGAAAGCTAGTACACCTTAAGGAAAGCGACTGAACAATGCATGTACTTTCTGTGCAAATGTCTGTCAATGTGACTATCTCTTCCTGAAATTCAGGGAAATGGAGATGATGCCACTCCCACTCAGCATAAGCGCCTCCTCCATCAACAAAACCACACAAGATGAATTGTTATAATACATCTTCTAATGGAGCTGATCAAACCTATCGTGGGTATTGATTGTCTGGGTGTCCAGTATAGATAGGAGTCTCAGATTAGGCAGTATTATCTATACCAGCGCAAGCTTTCAAAGATGCTGTTTTGCCAGTTATCTTTTCTCCTTGGGAGGAGAGGGGGAGTTTGAGTATGTGACATCAGTTCCTCCAAGGGGGTACTAACTGTTCCTTGTAGTTACATTTTCTGTGTGCTGCAGCTTGCTTAACAATTGCTGGGAGTGATTAATGACATGAAAGCACATCCTTCCTCCTATGTAGGAAGTTATCTCCTGAATCCCAGTAGTCTTTGGTTTTGGTCACTGGCTCAAAATGCAGTGACACTTCCGTTATGAACTGAACAGTGTCGGGCTTTTCTCTGAAATACTTACCTGCAAATGTGTATAAAAATCTATTTCAGAAACATCAGGTGCCCAGGGTCTCAGTTATGGGCCTCTGCATTAACTTCTAACTCTTAAACAGTGCACATGCATTTATTAAAGCATGAGACATCCAGGTTTTTAGAAGTCACAAACGTTTTTGCTAGCACTTAGAGTAATTTGACAGGTGGCGATGTTTAGAGGCTCAGTCCATCTTCCACTGATATCAGTAAGAATATTTTCCTTGTCAATTAGATCGAGCCCCAAACCAGAAGGCTTTGGAAGCGTACTGAAAAGTTAATGTCCTGCTTATTTCACTTGCACCACTATATTAATGGAAAATGAACAAAATTCTGTGCCATCAATCTCTTTAAAGATTTGAGTAGTGCAGTTTTTAAACCCTGACGTGGGCTATCATCTTAAACAAGTTGTGGTCTGCCTCCTTGAGAAACTGTAACAAAAGCCTTTGGCATCCACAGTGTCCAGTTCCAGGAATCCTTAAATAAATCTTTGCAAGAAGCCACATTATCTCATGCCATTGGAGGTGGTGGCAACCTGCAGTGGGGTATACCAAAGGAAATAGCACCATGTAAGTGTGCTGTACTCAGCAATACTGCATTGCTTGCTGCCTCTTTAACTTGCGTCCGTGAAAATAGAGGAAATCTCGTTTCATTAGTAAATTCAGTACTGTAAATCCTTTTACTACACTATACCTGTGATCATTATGACCCCAGGTTCTCCAGCAACTTAAATATGTTGAAGCATATAGTTTGTATAGTGGAACTTGATTTTATGTAGTTCCTCTTCATACACAAGGCATGCTAAAGTGTTTAGTAAAGCTATGAGTTCTTATCCAGAGCTCGGAGATGAAGCCATAGGGTTTCATAATGGATGCTCTGCTTAGCAAGTAAGTGGTTAAAAATAAAAGTAACTTAGCTTTACTACCCCTTCATTTTCTGTGAGAGATGTGAGAACTGCTCATTCACTGTGCTAATCTTTTTTGCTGAAGCTATCAGGTCCCTAAAGAGTGAGGCAGAATGGCAGGACGTCCTGACAAAGGTGAAAGAGGAAGAAGAGGAGTCCTCAATTCCCGCCAATCTCTTTAAGGTAAAATATGCAGTGTACAGAATTTGATGAAGGCGGCTCTGGATAATGTAGCAAGAACTGCTACCTTTCTGTTGTAGCTCTCAGAATTAGCAGAACAGAGCAAGCCATTGAAGCAAATTGAGTGAGAGCTTGCTACTGTGGACTACAACAGTGGTTTTCAACCAGTGTACCTTGGGAACTGTCCAAGTGTGCTGTGAAATTTTGTACAAAGGTAGTGAAAATCAATGTAAAACAAACATTGTTTCATCTTAAACAATATTCTATCCAACCAAAATTACAACTCATAAAACTCGTGAAAATTAATCCTCAAATTAAAAGTGAGGTATTGATCTTTCGATTCTAAAATGTGAACATTCAAAATGCAGGTGGCCTAAGGACAAAATTGAGGTGAGGTGTATTTTTTTTCTGGTGTATTTGAAACATTAATGCATTTGATCCTTCTTGTGCTTGTTGTATGCGCTATGTTGCAAACCTCTTTAGTAGTGCTGTAACCATAGTAAATGTAAGTAAATTTGACATTTATGAGCAGTCAGTTCAGCTGAAAAAAGTGGGTGTGTCATGGAATTGTTTGTCTCTGTGCTGTGTTACTGAAAGGGTATGGAACCACTGGACTACAATACATCTTTTCAGGGTCAGGTGTATATTGAGCAGTGTTGCCATTTGATACAGGTTCTGATGTTCCCCATTCAAATGGCAGGAAATTACTGAAGAAATGAAGGTCTCACTTTGTTTAATGCTGAGGATTGGAAAAATATTTTAACTGACTTGTTCGGTCTCTGGCCACATTCTACTGCAAGGTCAAGCCACAGTTTGAAAAGCTGCTGGGGAAAGTCTCTTGGGGCCTATCACAGTGTGGCCCACATGGAGCATCTTTCTGGGGCAGGTCATGTTACCAGTGCACCTGCCTTTAGTTTCCCCTCTCAGGCAACCCAAAGACTTTACTTCAGTCTCTCTTGCTTCAAAAATATCCTTCTTTCGGGATGGTATATTATCAAAACTACAGAGCAAATTAGTCCATAACAAAAGTTCCAACATAGTTCTTTTATCACCTTCATGCATGTAGTCCTTAAAATCTCATGACGACACCCCACGTACCATGTGCCAGCATTTTCCACCACCCCAGGCTCCTTGTCTGTCCTCTTATGCCTCTCTACCAAGACAGCCACACCAGCCTTTCCAAATAGAGTGCAACCCTGCTCTTCCCATTAGAGATCCCCCTACAGTCTCTCTCATGGAGATCATCTTTGCCAGGGAAGCATCCCTCACTCCCCATGGTCCTCTCACTTTCCCATATTTCCAACTCTCTAGCCTTGGAGATGGCAGAAAGTAAGCTTCTCTGTTGTTCTCCTACCTTCAGTCCTCTCTAGCCCTTGGCTCTGGCTGTCCAGCTAAGGAGTCGGCACACAACTCCTTCTGCTGCTGTCACTTTCGTCCCTCTCTAGGTGCATGGCTCTGGCTTGAAGACACCAGCCCGGAAATCCCTTGTGCTGCCCACCCTCCTATAGCCTTCTCCTAGGGATTGACTACAGCTTCCTTTCAGGGCTTTCTCCAGTCCCCTGATTTCTGGTGATGCTCACCTGAGTGACTTGCAGAGTCTCTTTTCCCTCTGATTCTCCCTGATTGCATATAGCCCCAGTTGTTGGAGGCTGGTCCCTATGTGGATTCCATACATAGGTGTGCCATGTACACCATATGCCAGAGCCAGAATCGTTTAAAGTGGCATCAGTCAGCTTGCGCATATGTTTTGCTTTGGCCATGTGGTGTATCTAATGTCATATGCGCTGCATGATCAATGTCCCTCAGTTCTTTTTTGATGCTGCATGACCAAAGTCAGAACCCTTCTTCATTCTTTGAACTGCGTAACTATTTTTGTCCAAATAAAACTGTTCTTATTCTCTACAGTTCTCTTTGTAGTTGATAGCGAACTATGAACTGCTAACTACTATTTTTCATTATTTTACCTCCTGTGGGGCATCCCACCATTGCAAGGGACTGTGCCTTAGCAAGGCAATTTCAAAAACTGTGCTTTGTGCCCATGTTCCTTCTCAGTGAGCGATAAGCACCATCACTGCCTTTATTGTCTTGGAGTAGCCCACATCATCACCTCCTGCTGCATCTGCCACTCCTTCCTACCACAGACCCGTGAAGTTCTAGAGCTTAGGCTTTGTAACACCTGGTGGAGGAGGCAATGTGCTCACTTGTGCATTTGAGCATAGCACCAGTAGATCTACCAGAGCACCCAGCCTAATCATGGTTAGAGTCTTTCCAAGTGTAGTAGCACCAGTAGTAACAGTGGCACAGACGAAATGCCACCATGCTGATAAGAAGCACAAACATGGGGAGCCATCACCTAAATGCAGTGTTATTTCCCCAACCTGTGCCAGGTCGGGTGAGAAGTCACGCATTGATCCAGGGGCTCCACCTCCCAAGAAGTCTTAGATGGTGCACAAGGGCAAACATCACAAAGAACAATTGGCATCCTCTTCAGTCTCAGTTGCTGAACTATCACCCTCAACTCTAGCTCCATCCACATCACTGGGACCATCTGGCTTCTTGCACCCAGTTCTGTGCATGCCAGAATGACTTATCTGCCCTCCACTACAGCTGAGCTTGTCCTTCTGTATGCTGGCTCCCCGCCACATCACAATTGCTTGGAATAGTGCAACTTCCGTCACCAGTGGACAAACAGTTGTTCCTTTGTCAAGACCTGGTTTCATACACATTTGCATCATCAGTGCCACATCCTGGGTCTTCACAAGTCCACTTGGTACTCCTAGCTCTGCCCACTCCAGTGGCAGCACCATTTCCACACCAGCCTTCTGACTCTGAGTGGTCCTTGTAACTGGAACATGCCTTTTTGCTAGCACACTCTATAGCCCAGAACTGTGACACCTACACCTTATGCCACTATATGATTCTCCCACAAAGCTGTGGTTTTGATACCCTCCCTAAAGGCCACCTGCATCCATTGATCCATACTCATGGCCCTACTGGCACTCTTGGGACCCCTATTGGGGCCGTGGAGCACTGCCTTCCCCCCCATATCCAACCCTTGCCAATTTACACTGCACACCTGCCCTCCTTGGTCTATGAGAAACCCCGTGATGCCTCCATTCCTTCTGTATTGTCGGTGCTGCAGGATCCACCAGTTCCAATTGTTGCCTCTTCGTCCCTGGATGAGGCACTCATTCCACCTTCTCTGTCATCCACAGATGACCATGGCAAATACTAAGATCTCCTGTAGTGCATGGCAGGGGTCCTTAACCTTCTGTCTGAGGACATGAAGGATTCCCGGGATTCGTTCCTGGACATCCTCCATCCAATGGGACTTTCATGCATCACACTCCCTGCCCAGGCAACTGGGCCCTGACACCCAGACAGGCAAAACAAAGCTACTTTCATCCATGCCAACGGTTTGGTCTTTCTATTCACACACCACCACCAAACTCACTCATGGTCCAAGTGACAACTGGAAAGACCTTAACAACCACACTTCAAAATCACTCCTGCAGATTGAGTGGCCAAAAAGCTCCATCAAGCTGGGCACCAAGTGTCCTCCATTTCCATATTGGCAACTCTCAGACTACGTTGGCAAAGTACGTACTCTAAGTTGGCAGAGTTTGTCTTTCCTCCCAGTGGATAAACAAATAAAATTTAAATCCTCGTTGATGAAACAAAGCTGATGGCCAAGGTATCTCTCCTGGTTGCAGTCAATGTTGCAGATGTGGCATCCTATTCCTTGGCATCAGGACTAGTTTTCTGTAGGGACTCCAGACATCTGGTTTTCCAAAGGAGATCCAGACCATTCAACAGCCAGAAGCTTTTCAGTAATGGGAATCCCTATCTGGATTCCAGTCCTGCCCTCCATCCCCTCTGCTATGTGCTTCCACTCAGCTATGAAAGGAATGAGCCTGAACCTTTCCAATCCACAGTATAACTGCTAAAGTAGAAGAGACTAGGGATGTTGACCTGCAGAGCCTCATATGACCTTGGATGCACCATGTTGTCAACACATGACATGCATATGGGCCAACAGATACTACTTAGAATCATAGAATAATAGGGTTGGAAGGGACCTCACGATGTCATCTAGTCCAACCCCCTGCTAAAAAGCAGGATCACTCCCCCTAAATTACCCCAGCCAGGGTTTTGTCTAACAGAGCCTTAAAGATCTCCAAAGATAGAGATTCTACCACCTCCCTAGATAGCCCATTCCAATGCTTCACCACCCTCCTAGTGAGAAAGTTTTTCCTAATATCCAACCTTGACCTCCCCAGCTGTAATTTGAAACCATTGCTCCTTGTTCTGTCCTCTGTTACCCTCGAGAACAGCCTAGCTCCCTCCTCTTTGGAGCAACCCTTCAAGTAGTTGAAGGTTGCTATCAAATCTCCCCTCAGTCTTCTCTTCTGTAGACTAAATAAGCCTAGTTCCTTCAGTTTCTCCTCATAAGTCATGTGCCCCAGCCCCCTAATCATTTTTGTTGCCCTTCGCTGGACTCTTTCTAATTTGTCCACATCCTTTCTGTAGTGGGGAGCCCAAAACTGGACACAGTATTCCAGATGCGGCCTGACCAGTGCCGAATAGAGGGGAATTATCACATCCCTCGATCTGCTGGCAATACTCCTACTGATGCAGCCTAATATGCCATTGGCCTTTTTGGCAACAAGGGCACACTGTTGGCTCATATTCATCTTCCCGTCCACCATAACCCCCAAGTCCTTTTCTACAGTGCTGCTACTTAGCTGATCGGTCCCCAGCCTGTAGTAGTGCATGGGATTTTTCCGTCCTAAGTGCAGTACTTTGCACTTGTCTTTGTTGAACCTCATGAGGTTTCTTTCAGCCCAGTGTTCCAATTTGTCCAAGTCTCCCTGGATCCTGTCCCTGCCCTCCAGAGTATCTACCATTCCCCCCAACTTGGTGTCATCCGCAAACTTACTAAGCACGCAGTCTATTCCATAATCAAGATCATTAATGAAGATGTTGAATAGAACCGGCCCCAGGACCGACCCCTGGGGCACTCCACTCGTTACTGGTTGCCAACCAGACATTGAGCCATTGATTCCTACCCACTGAGCCCGTTGATCTAACCAGTTTTCGATCCACCTTACGGTCCACTCGTCCAACCCATACTTCCTTAACTTGCCGACGAGACAGTTCTGACTCCCAGTGCATGGCACACATACTCACCCACCTATAGAATCCAGATAGGGAACCACACATCTCAGAGAACCTCCAGTTTCAGTAAGTACTTTCCATTTGGTGCATCACCCTCTTAATTGGCCAAATGGGACCACCTGTTCTGGTGCAGGAGCGCTGGACCTACTTCATTTACAGAGTCTGGCCATACTGTGACAGGGCCCAACCATGCCCTCCTTGATAGGTGTGTAGTAACTCACAACTTCAGTGGAAGACAATTGCCTCTATTTTCATTATACAATTCTTACTGGTATTTGTCACCTGTGCCCAACTTATTATTTACTGGAACAAGGTAGAATTAAATTAAAAAAAAAGGCTTAAGTAACTTCTGTATGCTTAAAGGTCAAAATTGTCAGGTGCTTTCTATTAAGAAACATGGTTAATCCATACTCTAATTTTGTGGTTTTCAGGACAAGCCTGTGATTGGAGTGCATTCATTCACTGCAAGCATGAAACTAGAGGCGGTGGATCCAGTAGCTCCTTTTGTCCTCTCTCCTGCTACGGTTGTTAAGGTATCAGGATTCGTTCTGGATTCTCCCAGCTGTGGCTAAAGCTCAGTTACCTTTTTTGGTTTTCACTTGTTAATTGATGCACGTTTTTTAAAATATTTTCTAAAATATTATAATAATAGAATTTAAGATGAAGACTTCGTATAGCTCCCATATGGGACAGATACCTGCCCAATGACTATATCAGAGGGGTTAAAACTTTTAGTTAAAAATTGGTGCAATGAGAATCACTGCTTGAAAGAATAAACAGCCAAAAATGATCAAACCTGGGGGCCTAAACTTAGCCTAGGAGTCAATGTCTACACTTGCTAAAATTAGTTCGAATGAGTTAGTTCGAACTAACTCATTCGAACTAATTTTAGTTAGTTTGAATTAGCGATTTCCATTGATTTCAATGGGCTGGTTAGTTTGAACTAAGAAATTAGTTCGAACTAACATGGCCACATTGGTTAATTCGAACTAACTAGTTCGAATTGACCCTTGCGTCTAATATCCTATTCGAAGTTATTAGTTCAAATTAAGGAAGCCCTTAATTCGAACTAATTAAAGCCTAGTGTAGCCATGGCTTTAGTTAGTTCGAATTAAGCCTCCTTAATTCGAACTAACTTGCCAGTGTAGACATAGCCCTACAGTCTATACTTGGGCATGCGATTCAGAATAGCCTGAAGTTTACACCATGCTGAATCCTTGTAGCTGCTATTAACTTCAGTGGAATTTGTGGATACTTAAAATTTTCAAAAGATGCCAAGTATGGATTTGAGAACCTAGCTTTAGTCTCCTGAGTTTGACAACTTTTACCAACATCTCTGTTTTACAAACATCTAACAGGTTCCAAAGGAAACTACATACACACACTATACAGGTTCCAAAAGGAGACTCTACACCACAGATTATACAGCATATTTAGTCTTCTTTTACATATTTCAAACAAACATTGTGTTCCTTTTGCTTTTTTCTCCAGAATGAATGTTTTTGAACCTTTGTTGCTAAATCACATCCTATGTTTCAGACTTTTATTTTTCTCTTCTGTGAGCTCTAACTTACCAATCTTTTAAAATAGATAATACTAATGTAATGCTGAGGTACACCCAGTTCTGAATGGAGTTGAATTGTTATGTCACTTGTTTGTATTATATGGCAGTCCAACTTTAAAAAAAAAAAGTGTGGTATTTGTGTGCACATTTTTGGCAGAATTTCATAGCTGACCCATCCTGTTTAGCATCCATTATATAATGTTCTGTGGCTCTGGTCCCTAACCATAGTCTCCAT
>ML685819.1:7959582-8024970 GCA_007922175.1 Pelusios castaneus
AAGATGACACACACCTTTATATGTCTGATTTTTAAATATATCATTGACTTCTCAGTTCTTCAATTTGAACTCTACGATCATCATATCTTGTTTACTCCTTGCAAGATGACACACACCTTTATATGTCTGATTTTTAAATATATCATTGATTTCTCAGTTCTTCAATTTGAACTCTACAATCATCATGCTCTCTTCCAAAAATATATTTTGCACATCTCTCTTTTATCCTCAGCCACTGCTGCAAATAGAGAAATAACAAAATAACTAACCTCTCTAAGATCCCACTCAACATTGTCACTAAATAGTTCATTATTGTGGGATTTAAAAATAACCAATCTAAGTGCTTTTATATATATATATATATATATATATATATATATATATATATATACACACACACACACACACACATAAAATTCCATAGATCTTATGTGTAATCAAGGATATAATATCTCCACTCTTATCTGCTAAATTTAACTCATTAAAGAAACAGATTACATTACCTTGATCTGAATTGTTTTGATGAACCCATTTTTATTTATTTTGAGTCATATTGCTCTCTAGGCAATTACGTATTGCTGGCTATTTATCGCTTCATTTGTCTCCGAGTGCCTAAATTGACTGTTTTATTAATTGTGCTATTACATTTCCAGGTATTATTGTGCAGTCTGCTGGTCTGTGATTTTGTAAATCATCCTGTCTTCTGGGGGTTTTGGGGTTTTGTTTTTTTTTTATTATTCTAATATTTGGAGATGAGGGATTTGGAAAATATCTGGAAATAGATTATTGTATCTGCTACTTTGAAGGCCATCTGTCTCTCTTTTTGGTAACTTGGCAGGTGTTCAATGAAAAGTATTTCTTGGTAGAAATTGATGACTTGCGACCAGAATGCACAACCCGCCGGTCATATGTTTGTCATGTCAACAGTTCTGGTATCTTCCCTGTGCAGTGGAGTCTGAAAAATGGTTTACATCTTAGCCCTCCACCAGGTACCTGTCTGAACTCTTCTCTCATTCATGGCTACAGATCTTTTTGAAAGGAAGAGATGATTATTCTCCAGTACATTGTGTTAAAAATCTACAAGCTGGGGCTGTTTTTTCACAGAAGAGATATATGTTGCTAGCAGGAGGAAATGAGATCCACATTCAAGGAAGCAGCATCAATAGGCTGGTGGAAGTGTACTGGGGTCTGAGGGCACCCCATGCTGATCTTGGAAAGAGGGCATCTGGGCAATCTTGAAGGGAGGATGCTCTGCAGGATGTACGAAATTAGTAAACTATAGCCTCACTTCTTGTGATACCAGAATGCAATAGCCAGAGCAGTGACTGGAATTTTCTTTTAGTCATGAATGAAAATTCCACTCCTGTTACTGGGTAAAAGTATTTTTTATATAGAATAATAAAATACATAAGATAAAAATTAGTGACCATTGCACCAGTCAGGTGATTCCTCAAATGTTGTTTAAGAAAGAAAAAAGTGATCCTACCTCTTCAACTTTATTTCCTCCCTCTCCAAGGGCTCAAAGATGGACTTGCCTAGGGCAGAGAGCAAAGCAGCATAGTTTCATATTGCCACACATCAGCATAGTGTCTGAGCTTCATTTTAGCTTTTCACTGGTTAATAGGAGAAGAAAATCTAATGCGTTTGCCTCTTCCACTTCCCTGAACCAGGTGTACTTAGTGGGCAAAAGAGCATGGCTCTTACAGCAGTCTAGCTTTTAAAGATTTCAGGCTTCTGTTCTGAGCAGCACCCACAGAAATGGTGTCTGCTCTAGAGGAAGTGTGTGGCCTTTGAGATTCCTACTGGTCATGGCTTTGGCTGACATAATAGAAAAACATAAATGGCCCCTGTCTTGGTTAATCCCAGGAGAGGTTAAATGGAATTACTGTTTGGGGTTAAATTGCAGTATTATGGATGCTGTTTCCTGTGTTGGTTTTTATCTTCTATAAATTCCCAGACCCCAGTCATGGTAGTACTCTGTAGGGAGTGCCATAGCTATCCATTTCTGAAGCAGTATTACAGTACTATTACAGGTCTTCCATTACTGAATCCCTGCCAATTTCAGTCTCATGCAGTGTTCTGTATTGGCAAAATGGCACAACAGTGCATTTTCTTGGTTCCTGCTTCTCTTCCTTTGTGTTCATCTTGTTTAGACAGTATAGGAGAAGGGAATAAGAAGAAACTCCTTTGTCTGTATGCTGGAGGTTTGGACTCAGAGCTCCCTACAGCTCTGCATTAAGGCTCCCATATCCAAAACTAATGTAGATTTAATTACAAATTAACAAAATAGATTATCAAAACATTTATGAAAGATATTAACAACCATCCTTAATGTCTGCACAGTGATTTACATAGTGATTCATCCTCTTTATGCTAACTGTCATTTATTGAATATACATCAGTGCCTAGCACATTTAAGGCACTATGTAAATAATTACTTCTCTTAAATCTAAATTTACCTGGATTATAATTCTTCATTTAAAAGTGAGACTCTTCAACTGTGCAGCCTGGGAGTTCTGCATTCTCTGTAGAATGTAGTCATGCAGTACCTTGTTTTGGTTAATGCCCTCTCCTGCCTAGCATTTCCAAGCAGACAGTCTGTTAACAGTAACTTGTCTCTACAGTGTAACTAAGGCCCAGATTTGTAAAAGTATTTAGGTGCTGTTGCATTCATCGTTGCAACTGAACTGATTTAGGAGCCTACATCTCCTTTTCAAAAGGGATCTAGGCCGGCTTCTAAGATGCAGTTGAACATGTTGCAGTACAGCTTCAATTGTAGTAACAGAACCTAGTGCAAGGGTATTGTGGGGTTGTCTTCACTGCAGTATTTTCTCAGAGTTCTCTCCTTTGGGGTTAGTGGTTACACTGCAAACAACACCTGAGCAGCATAGAGCATTTAACAGCACGGAGTACCTGAGTTCTCTCTGCATCACTTGCTCCTATGTTAGCAGTACTCACAATTCATAACACACATATTGACAAGCTAACTAGTTTGAGTTTAAAAGTTCCAGAGAAGTAGCCGTGTTAGTCTAGTTCAGCAAAACAAACAAGGAGTTCTGTGGCACTTTTAAAGACTAACAAATTTATTTATCACTTGGGGATTTTCTCCCACAAAAGTGCCACAGGACTCCTTGTTTAGTTTTTGTTTACAGCTCCAGTTAACTCACCTGGAGACTTCTGTATGTGAATGGGAGTCAGGTTATCGACAACACTGGAGTGACTGCAGGGAAGAAAAACCTTCAAGGGCAGTAGAACATAATTTAAAATGTGCAGAACCACCCACGGCCTGGTCTTATGGTGTTTACACGGGCAAAACTCCAGTGGATTTCCTTATTTTGCTTCTGTGGGAGTGGTGCTGGATTTGTAAAGCCCTGAGTGGATACAAATATGTGGATCCGCATCTGATATGGATCCGCATCCGATCTGCATCCGCAAGAAATGATCTGCGGATATTAGTGTTGCATCTGCAGATGCGGATATAATGCCAATATCCACAGATTTACAGGGCTGTATGGATTGGGCCTTCTCTAAGACAATACAATTTGCTGGACCAGATTTAGATTTAAATCATTTATATCTTGAATAATGTAAGCATTTGATTGAATGGAATCATCTGTTTGGTGTTATGTAATTAAATAACCACTTTGCTTGATCTTTGTGCAGGTTATCCTGGGCAAGACTTTGATTGGGCAGACTACCTCAAACAGTGTGGTGCTGAAGCTGCTCCTCAGAGCTGCTTCCCTTTGGTGAGCTTTTGTAAAATAATGCCTTTTCTGGTACTGGTGGATACCTCACAGGATGTCAACTTTATAAACATCATTCTTGCTTCCTGTGGTTGTGACACTGGGAACATAATGCTTTTGACCCTCTGATCCTTAGGTGTTAAAGGAACAGTAGCATCTAAAAGTGAACTAAGTATTTGTGAAAAAAATCAGAGTTCCCAAATGACAGACCAGCTGCTGCTGTTAATGACACTATGGATTCTCAGTAAAAGGCCATTTCACATAAATGAGATGCAACAGTCTATGGAATCACTACTACTGTTAAAATGGTCCCTTTTCCTTGCTCATTCTTTACCATTATATAGAGTTCCCCCCACTCTTCTTCCTTTACAGTAATTATTATTTGACTTGAAAATGCAATAAAATGTTGCAATGGGAAGAAAGCATGAGCTCATTTTAAATGTAAACTTGAAGGACTTGAGTTAAGGTTTTTGTCTTACCACAGTGATGGTATTTCTAGTTCAGCACTTTGTGAAAGTAGCATCATAAGGATTGATGGCATAACACTGGCCACCCCTTTCTCTTGAAAATATTGAAGCAGATGTAGTCATTGGGGAAACACCCAAATTTCCTGGTTTAGAAGAGGCGGATGCTGGTAAAGCTTTCTCTTTGCAGCTTCTTGTCCTCTTGCCCTCTCTCCAAATTGTGTGCAAATACAGACTCTGACTGTTCAGAACAGATTGACTGACTTATCCCTTTGTTACGCTTTTCTGGGATGGGTGGGTTGCAGGGTTCTGGAGATGATGACTGTAAGGCATCTCTTATCAATTCAAATGGAATTGTTGCAAAGTGGCTGTGGGTTTTAAAACATTTTTGACTACATGTCCTTTGTCCTCTTCAATTCAAGTATGTAGGATTCAGATAAGTGTTGTAAATAGGCCGGAGGATAACACATAAAACCACTTCCCCTCCTTCCCCCACGCCCCTCCCTCCACCCACCAAAAAAAGCCTACCTTGCTGTCTGAAGTACCTAATATCCATTTAGATGAGGAAGGGAAGTTATTTGGAATTTAGTGTAACTAGACTTGCCACGGGTGAAATTAAGAGAACCGTTTTTCTTTCTTTTTAAATTATTACAATATAACAAGACAGCTGGCGGTTACTGATTGCCTGTCAGTCTGATTATTTCAGTTTGCTAGCTCCCAGTTGGTCACTTGCTGGTAAATAACTGGAAGGAGTTCCTTGATTCTAGTTTTGGTTAAATCCTGTCAATGAGTTTCACAGCTGACTGTCTCGTGCTCCAGGGCAAATCCAACCCTGTATGAGTGTGTCATTAAATGCTATTCTCGTTTGTCTGAAATTTCCTGTTACCTGAAACTTTCATTACATAGTCCGACATCTGTTAATTATGCTGAAAATTCTTTCTGCATTCTTGATACCCACACATATTCAGAGTTCCCCATCATGTCTGTGTAACCAAGTTTGTATGTTTTAATCCTCCACATAGCTATTTACATCTGATACACTGGTAAATGCACATATTTTATCCAAACACCCCTTGATCTGTCATATTTTTATTAGCTAACTTCCAGCCATGGATTTAAAGAAAACATGAAGCTTGAGGCTGTGAACCCTGTTGATCCAGGGGAAATTTGCATTGCCACAGTTACCAAGGTGAAAGAGTCCTATCTCTGGCTTCAGTTAGAGGGTAAGTTCAACATAAGAGGACAGGAGATTTGCCCAGGTCTGACCTTCTGATGTGTTATGTTAGTACCCTAATCTCACTTGGAGATTCATGGATTGTCATAAATATGAACTGCAGACACACTCTGCTAAAAGTGACCAGCAAATTCCTGCCTTCTTTAATTGAAGGGCAATATAGTTAGCCCTTTCTCTTGCTTCTCTGTCAGTTAAGATTAAAATGGCAACGCTTATCTTGAGGTGAAAATCACCCTGTGCAGAGAGTTGGTACAAGTCACCCTGTACATCTATTTTCAGCATTCTTCTGAAGGCTGATTGTAGGACTTAAAGCACTGCTCCATGTTCTATTTATCTCTGCACAGGGATGACTTTGGCTTGAATGAATATTTGACCAAAAGTGTGTAGCATGGCATCTGTTGAAGATCATTTGCAACAGAAAATCTAACAAGATAAAAGATGGCCTATGCATGCTGCTTTATATTCCTTTTATTGTATTTAAAGATCACTAAGGTGCATTTACTATGCACTGTGCTATTCTTCAGAATAAAAGATGACAAATCCCTTCTTTTCTAGCCTTTAGAAGTGAACAATGAAATTAGGAAATAGTTGCTGGTAAATGAAGGAAGGGGAAAATAGTAAACCATTGACACTGCATTGCAATCATGTTGACATACATATAGGTCCCAATACAGAATTTTGAAAACTACTGATTGGGTTAAATTTTGCTTCTTTTAACTGAACAGGCTCCAAAAAGCCAGTTCCTGAATGCATAGTGAGTGTGGAATCGATGAATATATTTCCAGTGGGTTGGTGTGAGACCAATGGATACCAGCTCAGACCTCCTCGCAGAGCAATAGGTACCAGTTCCGTTATCTTTGCACTACTAGTAGTCGAGGTATGGATGGAAAGTCTTGGAAGCTCTAACAAGTGCATCTACTGCAGAATTATCCCATCGTACTTAAGGAAGCTACAAATTAAAGTATCATCTCATTTTAGACAAGGGATGGTTGGAGAACTAGCATGCCTGACTTCCACACCTAATGAATTATTGTGAACAAGAAGTTTTGAGTTCACACAGTGCAAGCTTCTCACTACCCATTTGAAAGGAACGAGCTTAAATGTCTCCAATCCACAGCGTAACTGGCAGAGCAGAAGGCACTTGGGAAAGATCCTCAGCTGGTGTAAATCCACATAACTTCATACTGGTCAATGGAATAACATCTTACACCTGCTGAGCATCTTGCCCATGAACTGTAATAAAGGAAATCAAGTGATTTGATTCTTATATTTTACATCATTATTACCCCATTAGTTAAGAACTGTTTTTCAGTGTGGACTGTAGCACTTATGATTGACCTTTGATCCTAGTTCTACATATTTTTGACTCAGGACATTCATTCTAAATATGGATCCATCAGAAGAAATGTATTTTTTTATATATATTCAAATAGGAAGCTGAATTTATTAATGGACCCAATAGACATAACCCTCAATCAAGGAGTATTGAACAGAAAGTATGAACCGCTTTAATTATATTGGCAGATAATACAAGTTTTCTGTCACTTGGTAATGGTTGGCTGGTGACCTGTAGCTAAGGGAATAAGAAAAAGGGAATTATCTAAAATGTGACTGATAATGAGTGGAACCACAGTATCAGACATTGATGAGGAAGCAGAGAAGAGCTTATTTAATATCCCCAAAGATAGCAATGAATTGTGAACTGGTCACCACAAGTAACAGCAAGAGTAGTGCTGTTGGGAAACATCTGTGATAGCTGGAGCGGAGTAGAGAGGAGGAAGAGGAATCCAATGGGAAAAGAGATTTTAAGCTTCCTGTTAGTCTTCTACTTCAGAGAGTGTACATATGTTCCAGTGTCATGTTTAAGGTTACCCAAATTTAAGAACCATGGTTATTACTACATGCAAAATAGCTTATCTCTAAGACTGCCTTTTAATCACTTTGAAAAAGTAAATAGGTATGATTTTTTTAAAAATGTATGCAATTACCAGTGTCTGATGCATAAATATGAACATGGGATATTTGTAAGAATCTTTCATGAGCAGGGGTAGGGAGAAAAGGGAGACACAGTACAAACTTATACACACACGTGCTTCATATGCATTATGCAGGGCAAAATGGCTAGGAACACAATGGTACAGGCAGCGTACAGTCCAGATGGTCCGTTCAGAATGAGACTGAAAGTAATGCAAGGGGCACATCAGACAGGTGAACCCAAAGAGGAGGACCTTTGATTGCACCACAATTGTTGTATAAAATACATAGTAGTCTCAAAACATGATTGGACAGTCCATAAAAGCGATCTATGTAGCTTTAATTGTGTGACTGTTGGACACTTCTTGGAGTCGTCTAGCTCTTCCAAGCACAAGCATAAGTCCATGTTTTGCCAAATCTACACAAATGTCTTCCTGTTATAGCAGAATTGTTTTCTCTATAGCAAATGCTTTGATTGTAACATGCATTAATAGTTAGCCATTTTATATAACTTCATAGCATTACCTCCCTGTCTAGAACTTTTTGGTGACATTAAATTGCCCAGTTAGACCTGTTAAATGGTCAAATACCACAGCACTGGTGGATGTGAGAGAAGGCAGGCATGCAGATCTATGTATCTTTTTGGCTTGTATTGAACATAGTTTAATCACAGGCCAGAAAAGTACGAGTTTGAGAGGATCTCTTTGTGCACAAAGCCTGAGATTTTCAAAATTGAGCATCCAAATCCAAAGCCTGGGATTTTCAAAATTGAGCATCCAAATCACCCAAGAAACTTTGGATAATATCAGTCGACGACTGTGGTATAAAGCTTGTGTAAACTTTTAAATGATTGCAAGTAATTCTGTACATAGATACCTTTGTGCTTTAAATCTTAGAGGAAGTGCTGCCATAGTAAATATTTTGTAATGGAAGTTTAACTTGGTTGACTGTTTTACTTTACTTTTTTTTGATTATTTTTCTATCCTTTTTCTTCTCCTTTTCCCCCTCCACACCCTAATCTGGGTTTACAGTGAACAAACAGAGGAAAATTGCAGTGGTTCAACCAGAAAAACAGTAAGTAACAACATTATTGCTATTACAATCAGTGCAGGTGGTGATTTCCATTTGCAATTTTGGTTTAATAGAAAAGGGATACTGAATTTTATTGGGCCCTAGTTTACACCTATATTGATACTTAGTTCCCACTGGTATTGAAAAATAATCTCTGCCCCTCTGAAACGAGAGCTGCAACAGTGTTCAGAGGTATGCTTTATGAGTGGGGAAACTGGGATTTTAGCAATTCAGTAGATCATCTCATTCTTCTTCCAGTGATTGCTCAGGTGATTGCTCACCTAGGTGTGCACGCACCACATGCACAAGCCTGCTGGAAGGTTTTTCCCCTAGGAGTACCCACAAGGTCAGCTGCTGAGCTGCAGGTGGCATTATAGCAACTCCCTCTGTAAGCTCCAGCCGACCCTGCCCTCACCAGTTCCTTCTTACTGCCTATGACAGCTGCTGGAACCAGTTCATCTTGCTTTGCAAGTATTCCCTGCAGGGACTAGTGTCCCTTGAGTACCTGTAAATAGTTCTCTATTAGTCAGTTAAGTGATAGTTAACTACCTTTAGATAGTAGAAAAACAACAGAGTCCTGTGGCACTTTTAAAGACTAACAGATTTATTTATCACCACAGGACTCTGTTGTTTTTCTACAATAGACTAACACAGCTACCCCTTTGGAATTTGACCACTTTAGATAGTAGTTAGGTTTCGGGGATCCGGGATTATGCCAGGCTTCAAGACCTGCAACCACTGCAGGAAGCCCATGCTGAGGGACGACCCGCACTCAACCTGTCTGAAGTGCCTGGGGGAGACTCACCTCCGTGAGCATTGCAAACCTTGTAGAAGCTTCAAGCCGAGGACTCAGAAGGAGAAATCACAAAGATTTAAACATCTCCTGATGGAAGAGGCTCTCCAACCGCCAAATGCGTTGATGAAGGTCCCAGCACTTCGGCTTTGGTGCACAGCCGCCCTGTGGCACTGAAACAGCCGGCACCTAAGGACTCTTCCAGAGAGCCACAGCACTGTAGACCTTCGGCAGCACCAAAATCCCATGGCAAAGGTTGGCAACTCCAGTGCCACATAAGAAGAGGCCTGAAAAGAGTCATCCCCCTCTGTGGGACGGGAGGCCCAGAAGCCTGGCAGGACCCCAAGTGAGCCGCTCGGGCTTGGGCCAGAAAGATACGGTGCCACCAACTCCAGCATCCATGGAGCTGGCACACAAGCCAATGCCAGCCTTGGCGCAGAGGGTGGCACTGTTGACTCCAGCACCGAGCCAGGTACTGTCAATTCTGGTACCGGCACCTTCTCCCACACAGGAGATCCTGGAGGAGGACCTGCAGCTCCCCTCTACCCCGGACGCATTTGAGGCCACAAAGGAGCTGATTGAGGAGACAGCCCTGTCAACCCGGCCCAGCAGGACTTCAGCTCCACCAGCACCATCAACCTCATCGGTGCAGTCAAGGGGCAAACCAACACCCCTGCCTAGGCTGAGCCCTGCTCTGCATGGAGCCGTGGCACTGCCGGACACAGCACTGCCTTAGTCTCCCCAGAGCGGGCAACTGTCTTCAGAGTCAAAAGCTGAGTCCCTGATCTCTGGAAGAAGCAGACCCTGGTGTAGCTCCTGCCGTGAACCTCAGCACCAGTCATGGAAGATAGCATTCCTGGTGGCGATCACATCAGCCAGAAAAGTGTCCGAGTTCCGAGCACTGACCTCTGAACCACCTTACACGGTGTTTTTTAAAGATAAGGTGCAACTGCGAACGCACCCAGCCTTTCTCCTAAAGGTTGTTTCATGGTTTCATATGACATCTTCCTTCCGGTGTCATGCCCAAAACTACATGCCAGTGACAGAGATCATTGCCTCTATCTATTGGACGTTAGACAGGCTCTAGTGTTCTACTTAGAGCGCATGAAACCATTTCAGAAGTCCTCACAGCTGTTCATAGCGGTGGCAGAGAGGATGAAGGGGCAGCCCATCACGTCCCAGTGCATTTCTACCTGGATCACAACCTGCATTTGGGAATGCTACAGCCAGGCAAGAGTGCCAGTGCCAACGGTGAGGGCCCATTCCACAAGGGCGCAAGTGTCATCTGTGGACTTCCTGGCCAATGTCCCGATCCAGGACATTTGCAGGGCAGCAACGTGATCCTCTGTACACACGTTTACAACACACTACGCCTTCACACAGCAGGCTAGGGAGGATGCAGCCTTTGGTCTAGCGGTCCTGCGCTCCGTGAATGTGTGACGTCTGACCCCTCCTCCTTGCACGGTAAGGCTTGGGAATCACCTAAGTGGAATGAACATGAGCAGTCACTCGAAGAAGAAAAGGTTGCCTACCTGTAATTGATATTCTTCAAGATGTGTTGCTCATGTCCATTCCACACCCGCCCTCCTTCTCCTCTGTCGGACCTCCGGCAAGAAGGAACTGGCGAGGGCAAGGCGAGCTGGAGCTTGTATAGAGATTTGCTATAGCGCCACCTGCAGCTCAGCAGCCAACCCTGCGGGTTGTCCTAGGGGAAAGACCTTCCGGCAGGCTCGTGCACATGGTGCGTGCGGACCTGAGTGGAATGGACATGAGCAACACATCTTGAAGAATATCAATTACAGGTAAGCAATCTTCTCTTCCCCGTTCTGGGATTTTAATTGTTGCTTTATCCCTTATTTTTAAGACACTGAGCTTTCAATGTTGGAGGATTCTTAAGATTTTTTGCTGCCAAGAAATATTTGTCAGAATTGTCATCACATGGATTTCATGATAGGAGCCAAGCCTTGGACTATTGTGGTGGTTATCCTGAGTTGGGATGATTTCTTCAGCTCATTTCAGGATTCTTTCTCCCATCAGAGCACACAGCCACCTTCGAATGCAGTGTATGTGAGCTCTGAGGTGCAGAACCTAAGTTCCTTAGTGTTCTGTTGTGCAGTTGAGATATCCACATTATTTGATTGGAAAGTTCAGCTATTCCAGGTGAGAACTCTCATTCAAATAGTGAGCGCCTAGTGTGTTTCTCCAGAGTTGGAGTTGTATTATGAGAGATGTTTACCAGACTGAAAAAGGAGAAGAAAAAATGGAAGAAAAACTAGTTTTAAATCAACCATCCTTATGTTCTCCTTTTCAAAGGTTTTGTAAAACTAGTGTAGCATGAACTTGTTCGAGTTACCCTCATAGTGGAGCTCCCTACAGTTATTCTTGCTGACCTTGATATCATTGCAGGTATCAGGTTTTACACAGCTGGACATTTCAATACTTGCTCCATTGTTTTCAGTAAAAATAGGTTCCTAAAATGCCAAGCCACCCAGTTTTGAAATGGGGCCGTTAGACGTGTACTTTAGCTTTTGTTTTAACACACATCCTTTCAAACATGTGAAATGTAAAACTGTGCGTATGTCTCCATGATGGAGTAGGCTGTGTTACCATGCACCTTTCTGTTGACTCATCAGTTTGCCGCATCCTACTTTCTCAAGCAAGGGAAGAACACTGCTGGCATAAAGCTGAGCTGGAGCAGCACATTTGGCTTTTCCTACACCAAGACCGAATAGTCCCTGCAGTTTGAATAGCCTGAATAAAATTGTTAAATGTTACAAAGATGATTGAAACCAAAGGCTTGAAGCACTAAGTTGAAAGTGAGAAAGGATCTAACCTTTTTAGCAACCGAGAGATGGCTGTATTAACCTTGTTTTCTTCCCAACTCTCTCTCCCCATTTCAGAATTTTGTCCTCAAGAACAGTCCATGAGAGGCTGAAGAACCAGGAACTGAATTCCACTGATGCAGGTAAGAAGCTTGTTTGTTTGGGTTAAGAATGTAGGCGAGTTCTGTATCTCTGTGGAAAAGTTGTCTAGCTGCTCAATAACTTCGGCAGTCCTGAATTAGTAAACTAGGGTAAAACTTTTCCTAGGGTTAAACTTTCAAGTGGCAAGGAAGACTAAACTTAGTAACAGAATACAATTACTGCCATACATGGTACAATGAGAGCATGTCGTTGTCTTGATGCTGGAAGTTGGGTTATTATAGCACCTAATCTTTTTTGTCCCAGCAACAGATGTACTGGGAGCACCTTGAGCCAAAATATTTCGTTTTAATAACCATGTTTACAAAACACTTTCCTCTAAGCTATCCAAGTGATCGTCAGTATACATACCAGTAAATCCCATATGCTGTGTGGGGGTAGGAAATTCTTCCCAAACTAATCTCTAAGCATCCCCCAGCAAAAACGAATTGAGATCCATAAAACCATGGGGAGTGGGTTGGCTATCATTACAAACACTTCAGACTCAGCACTGAACTATCAGAAAACTGCTGTATATTGATGCAAAGGTTTGGGGTTTTTTTTGTGATAACATCAGGATCGCTATAAAGAAACACTATTCAAAGTGTAAAGTACTTAATGTGCTAAATGATGAAATCTACTCATTTCCTAAACTGTTGAAAGAATGAATATGATGAATAAGTACATCTGCTGATGAAACGGCCACACAGGTATATCAGTGTGGCATCTAAACATAAATTGTGTTGTTCCCCACACAGTAAAATGTACATCTGAGGCTGTACCTCTTTGCATATTAATTAGTTTTTAAATGGAGATATAATGTCAACATGATTTTCTCTGTTTATCAGTAATAAACCACTGGAACTAGGGCCTTTTTAGATTAAAGTGCTTTTCAATCAAAATTATAACACTACTTATTTTATTTATATATCCATATTGTCATATAGCCAGAAAAAATCAGTTTGCCACTGTCAGTGTAGACATACCCTGACTCTTCGTGGGGAAAAAGAAGCAACCTTTCACTTGTTTTCTTTTAAGGGAAGTGTTTTTTGCTACTGGTTAAAAGCTTAGAATGTTACAAATTGCTTCAGGGAACGGATCACAGGCAGAGCACAGATGAGGTGGGCAGTCAAAGGCTCATGATAAATTGCACAGCTGTGTGACTGGGTTTATTTTGGGGCTCACATGCTCACTTCGTTATATGGATATTGCCAAAACTTAAATAGGGTGTGTGCGCACATGTAAAATGTAAGTAGGGCATCTCAGCAACATCTGCTAGTCAGTGCTATAGTTGCAGATGTGACATTTCAGCTCCCAAAATGTATGTAGCTTAAACTTTACTATTTTGTTTTTAAAAAAAAAAAAAAAAAAAAACTTTATAAGAAGCCAGCCTTGGCTGGGAGATTGCATTGCATAATCTAAATCTTTGCTGCTGATTTTATTTCTCAGTTGTAATTAATGGAAAATACTGCTGTCCAAAGATCTACTTCAACCACCGGTGCTTCTCAGGGCCTTACCTTAACAAAGGGAGAATTGCAGAGCTGCCTCAGTCTGTGGGACCTGGGAACTGTGTTCTTGTCCTTAAAGAGGTGAGATGGTTATGGGGGTGTGGCTGTGTGTATAGTACTGTATATTAAATTCCAGAGTGAGTCTCTAATTAGAGATAGATAATGGACTAATCAATATAAGGAAATGATTATTGTTGGTTAGCAGAGCTGCACGAGTGCAGAAATGTTCATTTTAAAGATGTACATCAACTGTAAGTGTGGGTACACACACATTTTTACTCCAATTTATGCAAAAAAATATTGTAGCTGAGTTTTCAGAGTTAGATAAATTGATATGACAAATAATTTTGTAGCTAACCAGGTTAAAGATAAGCAAATTGTATGCTTCGGGTGGAAGGTAATTGCCATGGGATTTTGGAAATAATTCACAGAGGTGCAGGAGCTGCTAAGGTCGGGAGCAGTGGAGGAGGTCCCACGGGAACTACGGGGAAGGGTGTTCTATTCAAGATATTTCCTAATCCCAAAGTCAAAAGGAGGCCTCAAGCCAATCCTAGATCTGCAAGCTCTCAACAAATTCATAAGAAAGTAGAAGTTTTGCATGATCTTCCTGTCCACAATAGTCCCATCCATGGATCTGGGGGACTCGTATGCCGCCCTCAACCTCAAAGAGGCATTCTTTCACAAGTTAATATTCCGCCCCACCGGAGATTCCTCAGATTCATAGGGGGATCAGGACAGTTCCAGTTCACCTCCCTCCTGTTTGGTCTCTCAGCAGCACCAAGAGTGTTTATAAATGCATGGTCATGGTGGTAGCATTTCTCAGGAAGCATGGTATCCAGGTTTACCCATACCTAGATGAGTGGCTGCTAAAAGGCCACTCCAGAGAGCAAGTGGATACCCAGATGTCCTTCATAAAGGACACCTTTGCCAATCTTGATCTCTTGCTAAATGAGACAAAGTTAACACTGACTCCCACTCAGAGGATTGAGTTTATTGGCGCAATCATAGACTCAACTCAGGTCAGGGCCTCGTTACCAGAGCCCTGCTTCCAGGCCATGGGAAACGTCATAAGGTCTCTGAGCACGTTCCCAACTACAATGGCGAGACAGTGCCTGACACTCCTGGGACACATGGCGTCCTGCGTATACATACATACATACATACATGTAGCATGCCAGACTTCACCTCAGGCCACTACAGCTATGGCTGAGGTCAGTTTTCCGCCCACACAGAGACAGTCTGGGCAAGGTGGTCTTAGTCCCACCCCCACTGATACAGTTGCTACAGTGGTGGCTAGAACCAGACCAAATAATGAAAGGGGTTCTGTGCCCAAAACACCAGCCGACAGTTACCCTGGTAACGGACGCTTTGCAGCTAGGTTGGGGCCTACATGAGCAACCTGAGAACTCAGGGCCGTTGGTTGAGAGAGGAACTGAGGTGCCACATAAATGTACGAGAGCTGAGAGCAATCTGGCTGGCCCGCCAGGACTTCAGGTCTCACATTCAGGGCCAACATGTAGCAATTTTAACAGAGAACACTGCAGCGATGTTGTATATGAACTGTGGGGGAGAGAAGGGAGCTCTTCTCCCCTATGCAAGGAGGCGATGAATTCGTGGGAGGATTGCATAAAGCCCATTCAATACACTTAGAGGTGTCATATCTCCCAGGCTCACAGAATGTGCTCGTAGACCAGCTCAGCTTGTCATTTGCAGGTCACGAATGGTCCATCAGGGTATACATTCTGTGGGAATCTTCTGGAGGTGGTTTCTCCAAGTGGACTTGTTCACCACCAGGGAGAACAGGAAATGTCACCAGTTTTGCTCATTCCAAGGCTGCAACTCAGGGTCCCTTACGGATGCGTTCCTACTGGGATGGGGGCCAGGACTGCTATACACTTCCCCCCATTCCCACTCATCACAGGATCCTCCTGAAAGTGAGAAAGGACAAAGCTTCAGTCATACTGATCGCCCCTGCATGGCGCAGGCAACATTGGTTCACAAGGCTGCTCCAACGATCAGTGAGCCCACTGCCCCTTTGGCCAGATCTAATCTCACAGGGCCACTGTCAGCTACACCACCCCAGCCCGGGATCGCTGCATCTAACAGCATGGACTCTCTCTGGTTGAACGAGAGAGAACTGGGGTACTCGGGCTGAGTCCAAAAGGTTCTCTTTGAGAGCAGAAAACCATCCACAAGAGCAGCTTACATGCTCAAGTGGTCCAGTTCTCGAGATGGGTCTCGGAGAAAAGGGTGTCCTCAACACAGGCTCCTCTCTCACTTGTCCTAGACTACCTCCTTCTCCTGAAACAATCAGGGCTAGTGCTAGCATCAATGGCTATGTCTACACTTGCTAAAATTAGTTCGAATTAGTTAGTTGGAACTAACTAATTCGAACAAATTTTAGTTAGTTCGAATTAGCTTAATTGGAACTAGAAAAAGTTAGTTCGAACTAAGCAAGTGCCATTCATTTCAATGGCCGGTTAGTTTGAACTAAGAAATTAGTTCGAATTAACATGGCTGCATTGGCTAATTCGAACTAGTTCGTTCTCATTAAAGCCTTACTTCTGAAGCCCTATTCGAACTTATTAGTTCGAATTAAGGAAGCCCTTAATTCGAACTAACTAAAACCTAGTGTAGCCGTGGCTTTAGTTAGTTCAAATTAAGCCTCCTTAATTCGAACTAACTTGCCAGTGTA
Source organism: Pelusios castaneus (assembly GCA_007922175.1). NCBI lineage: Eukaryota > Metazoa > Chordata > Testudines > Pelomedusidae > Pelusios > Pelusios castaneus. The sequence goes on from ML685819.1 coordinate 7,976,025, forward strand.
GACATAGCCAATGAGAGTACATCTGGCAGCCATCTTGGCCTTCCACCTCGGGGAAGGGGACAAATCAGTATTCATGCATACACTGATGTCTGGAGAGACTCTACACCTCTGTGCACCACCCGACTCCCGTATGGGACCTGAACCTAGTCCTGTCAAAATTGATGGGTCCCCCCTTCGATCCCAAGGCATCCTGTTATACCTATCTTGGAAGATCGCCTTGCTAATAGTCACCTCAGCACGTAGGGTTTTGGAGCTGAGGGCACTCACATCCGAACCACTGTATACGGTTTTCCATAAGGAGAAAGTCTAGTTATGACCACACCCTGCCTTCCTTCCAAAGGTTGTGTCCCATTTCCACTGCAGCCAAGAAATATTCCTGCTGGTGTTATTCCCAAAACCTCATGCTAACGAGAGAGAGGGGGCCCTCCACACACTAGATGTCCATAGAGCACTAGCTTTCTATATAGACAGAACAAGGCCTTTCTGTAAATCCAGCCAGCTATTCATGGCCATAGTGGAAAAAATGAGGCATGCCGGTTACCTCCTAAGGATTTCCTCCTGTATCTGGACATGCTATGACTTAACAAAATGACTAGCCATGATGTTCACAGTACACTCTACAAGGGCACAGGCCTTGTCTGCCACTTTCCTAGCGTATGTTCCCATGTTAGAAATCTGTAGGGCAGCAACCGGGTCCTCAGTTCATACGTTTTTGGCCTATTATGAGATTGCACAACAGGCCAGAGATGATGCAGCCGTTGGCAGGGCAGTCCTTCAGATTCTACCGTAGAGGACTCCGACCCCTCCATCCATAGGCCAGCTTGCAATTCACCTGATTTGGAATCGGCATGAGGACACTCGAAGAAGAAAAGACGGTTTCTTACTTGTAACAGGTGTTCTTCGAGAGGTGTGCTCATGCCCATTCCAAAGTACCACCCACCAACCCCTCTTGTCGGATTGTAAGGCAAGAAGGAACTGGAGGGTCACCGGGTCAGCAGCGTTGTATAAGCAGCGCCATGAAAGCACCACTCCAGGGGGCGCCTGCATTGACCCGACGGGTACTGATAGAGAAAAGTCTCTGACAGTCGTGTATGTGGCGCGTGCACACACCTGATTTGGAATGGGCATGAGCATACCTCTTGAAGAACACCTGTTAGAGATAAGAAACCTTCTTTTCTCTAATGGACAGAATTTTAAGTCTACAGATAAGGTACAACAGCACAAAATCCTTTGTGGAGATGCCTTTGTATCTTTCTTGGAGGGATGATCCTTGCTCTGTCTCTTAGCTTGATAAGATGCACATGTTGCTAGCTGTTACCACCTACAATGGTGTGTAATGTTGATATAGATGTTTCATTTCATAGAGGGTGAATTGAATGGTTTAGTTAGCTTCTCCGTGGATGACTTCAGTCCTTCTGAGCAAGGATCCAGAGTGCTCCACATCAAACTGAGCCTAATCTATACAGCAAGGAATCTGGATTCTGCAGTTCTCCCTGTGCAACAGACTGGAAATTCTGTGGCTGATTCATTTAAATTAAAAAAGGTCTGATATTCAAAAGTGCTGAACACCCGTAAATCCTATTGAAATCAGTAACAGCTACAAGTGCTCAGCATTTCAGCAGACAAATTTTGAAGGCTTGGCAAGACACCACATACTGTCTGTTATGACTTTCCATGTTCCCATTTTTTTTTCCCCCAATCCCACTGTGAATGAGTTCTTGGATCTCAGGTACTGGTGGCTTGATGCTGGTTAGTTCAGATAAATGGAATTAATCTGCCAGTACATTCTAGTGCTTTAAAACAGATTTACTGTATAAATAAACTGAGTTTTTTTTATTCTTCCTCCATTTCCATTTCCAGGTTCTCACTTTATTGATCAACGCAGCCTACAAACCTAGCCGTGTTCTTCGAGAACTTCAGTTGGATGAGGATGCTGCTTGGCATGGGCATGGAGAGACACTGAAAGCAAAGTAAATTCCCATCCCACAACCCAGTTCAACTGATCCCAGCAGTGATATCTTCCACAGTCTACATTTTTGTTTAATTATTTGCCTTTTAGAAAAATTATATCTGGCTTGTTCAAAACAAATAAGGACACTTAAAACCAGTGCTCTTTTTCTTTTTAAAAAAGTGCCGCTACACCGATGGGGGAGAAGTGTGGGGGGAGAGGGGATGTCAGGACCCACCACCACTGCTGCCCCCCCCCCCCAAGGCCTCTATAAACCCTCTTTCCTCCCCATGGCCCCCCCCCGCTCCTGTCAGCCCCCTTGCCCGCTCCTCTTGGCCCTTCCCCGACGCGCCCCTCCCCCCCCAGGCCCTTCCCCGCTGGCTTGTGGTTCCCCAACGCTCCCGGCCCCTCCCCCTTACCTGGCCGGAGCTTCAGGGGTGGCCAGTTGCTCCCTGGCCAGGCTGCTCCCGCGCTGAGTCACGCATCTGTGCATGCTCAAGGCGGGAGATTTGAAAAAGCTGCAGCATGGCCGCAGCTCTCAGGCATCTGTGAGCCGGATTCCCAGCCTTGGTGGGCCAGACTGGCTCAAAAAAAGCCCTGCTTAAAACTTAACCCTCCAACTCATGCAGTTTGTTTCAGGAACATCCAGTAGAGTGCAGCTAGTGTCCTGTAGATTACTTGTGTCCGGTATGCTCTGATACTACTTTGATGTCAGTGGAGTAATACTGGAATAACTAGTATGACATGGCATATGCATTGGCAGATTAGCAGCAAAAAAGATAGAGATTTGTAATTTGATTGGAGATATTTTTGTGTTTTTAAAAAGCTGTCAGCACCTTCAGCCAAATTCCATAGTGGAAAAAGTATCCGACTATTTACTGACCTGGAATCAGTCAGTGGAAGAGCTGGGTTGGGGTGTCGATTTTACATTTTTTATGCTAATATGCTGCCTCGTGCTCCTGATGGACCTTTTTGGTCCATGCTTCCACTATTTCTGAGAAACCTGTCTGTGCTACGAACCACAGTGAAAGAATATTGTGATTGTGTGAACATAATAGAATCCTTAAATCCAGCTATATTTAATTTATGGTTAATTACCCAAAAGGAAAGATGGATTGTCCTGGAGTTGAGGCAGTGGACTTGGACCCAACCAAGAGATCAGGATTTTGTTTCTAGCTCCACCACAGACTTCCTGCATGACCTTGATCAACTCACTAAATCTTTCATTGTCTCCATCTGTAAAATGGCCATATTTAGTTACCTTGCAGGGATTCTCTGTACTCAGATATTGTGACAAGGAGTCCATAGAAAAGCTTTGTAAATAAAATAAATAATGGGAGAAAGAAAAGGTCACTTTCTAGTGGCTTGTTGCAATTGTTAAATACATTCATCTGATATTGTAGTAATGTCATAAATGGGTGGGCAGGCTAGCTATGAAATCACTGACTGTTTCTTCTCCATGTTTCAGATTTTAGGATCAGTATACAATTCTAAGTAGAAGAATTGTGAATGGAAATATACCCAATAGACACTAGAACATACCACTTGGATATATTAAAAAAAGCAAAGCTAGACACATCCCCACAACACTTAGTTCCTCCATAAAATCTGTCTGTACTATATAAGACTAGTGACCAAATAGAAGAACTCTTTCTTATTGCTTCATTCTCCATTTGCACCAGGCTAAACATTAGTCTGTTGTTTTAAGTCAAAAGAGAAGCTGTCATTCTGGCATGGAGAGCCATGATGTTGATAGCCTTTCTATTCCCTGCTAAAGTACTGAATAGGTTAGGGAAGGGCGGTTGGTTGCACAGGATTGGTAATGTGATACATAGCTTTCCACATCCAGATAGCTTGTTCAAATGTTTCTCAGTTCAGGAGACAGTCCAAGTTATCCATTTAATAACTGTTCAGTGGCCTCTGCAGTGCGTTGGTAGAGTCAGTCTAGATCCTTGTGAGCGGCTGTCCACGTGAAGTGGACATTAATTGGCAATTATGGCAGTCCCAGCTTAGATGAGATGGTTTAGTCTCCATGTCCATGTAAACTATAGGAATATTCCTTGCTAATCATATTTGAAACATACTAGCCAGAGTACTGTGTCAAAGCTTGGCACAGCGATTGCCTATGCTATTGTAGCTTGTTAATATTTATTCACATGTGCATCTGTCATTTTATGTTGCTAAAGGGAGGATTTTTGTTTTTATGATTGTCGACCCAAAGGCTTTTGCCAGCTCTCTCTTCAAACTTGCTTTGCTATGCAGTGTCTGGTGTTCATAATTTAATATAGCACCTTTATCACAATGAAAACAGTATTTGTGCTAGCTAAATTGTGATTATATTCTTCCAATGGCAGGTATAAAGGGAAGAGTTACCGTGCCACTGTGGAAGTTGTGAGAACAGCAGATCGTGTGGCCGATTTCTGTAGAAAAACCTGCATCAAACTGGAATGCTGTCCAAATCTCTTTGGTCCACAGATGGTGCTAGATAAGTGTTCAGAGAATTGCTCAGTCTTGACAAAGACCAAATACAGTGAGTAGACACCCATTTTTTTAAAAAGATGATAATAATGATCTTCATTTAGACAATGCCTTTGATCCAGAAGGATCATAAAGTGTGTTACAAATTTTATATCACTTCATTCACCTTGATGAGGAACTTAAGTGCTAATTATGTAGGCTATATGGTATCCAGATCTTGGGTCAAAACAATGATTATTTAGCAATGAACAGGAAAAGTTTACAACCAGCTTATTAACATCTGGTAATATATTATGTTTAATATTGTATTAACTCCTGTTGCTGATTTTCTAAGCCAAAAACTGATTCCAGGATGCTTTCATTAAAAGTTATGGTCTTTATCACTCCTGCCTTCATAATACCTTTTATTAATTTGAACTTCTGGCTACAGTGAGAGTAGATTATGTATCTTCTTAATAAATCAGTATAGGGATAGGTAATGCTATATCTTGCAGAACCCCTCCATCACCATCTGCCACTCTATAGCTGATGACATTTTTTGCACCAATTTGAGGCATTTCTTAGAAATAAAGCAATATAATTTCCCTTTGTTGGGTGAATATAATTTTATTAATAAACCCACATTTCAATATTTTGTATTGAGGAAGAGAATAGATCCATTCATGCTGATATTCACCACAGTTGGATTTCTATTGGAAAGCTTTCAATTAATGATTCTGCATTCCTGAGGGCTAATAAGAAATAACTAATGCTGAAGTTCCATTGCAATGCAACACATGTGAAATGCACACTCTTTGCTTTTGTACATGTAGCACACTATTATGGGAAGAGGAAAAACAAAAGGATTGGCCGACCCCCAGGTGGCCACAGTAACTTGGAAGTAGGCATGAAGAAACCAAATAAGAAGAGGAAGAGACGAAAACACTTCTTTGTCTGTAAGAAAAAACGTTCTTCCACCTCAGCAGACAACTCTCCAGTTGGATCTCCCCAGGTATGCAGCTCCAGGAGACTTAAACAGTACAGTGCATGTTCACAGACTGCCTTAGTGTTGTAATAGGACTCTGTGCACAGCCAGTTACCAGTTCCTTTAGATTCTGTGCAGCTAAACAGTTATTGTAGAGCAGAGAGGCAAGATGGGTGAGGGATCATTCAAAAGCTTCTCTCTTTCTCTTACTGACAGAAGTTGGTCCAATAAAAGATATTACCTTACCTACCTTGTCTCCCTAATATCTTGGGACTAACACAGCTCCAACAACACTGCATACAACTGTGAGTGTAAAAACTAGAGACCATCATAGCATTTTTATGTACTAAATTTCCCACTCTAACTGTATTATTGCTCTCCCCTTTCAGGGCAGTGCGGGAGAGGAAGAGGATGATCAGGATGACTTAGATGAAGAATCCATGAGTGAGGACAGCACCTCAGAACAGCAAGATGAACTGCTTGAGGAGTTGGAAGTGTCAGAGAAGAAATCAATGTCGTCCTCTCCCACCCAGAGCGAACTGTCCCATTGCCTGGTTCAGGATCAAGACAAGCAGAAGAGGAAGCTTCGGACCTTTTCCTTCTCTGATGATGAAAATAAACCTCCTTCACCAAAGGTACCTCTTAAAAATAAAATCTCTTCTACATTCGCAGTGTGTTGATGGCTGTGAATTTCAATCACCACCCTGATTAAAAGTGGCTTTTAATTTCCAATTTACACCTGGAGCCCTCTGTGTCCAGTCTTCCCAGTGCTAAAGGCAAAGGTGACATTCCTTGAATTGCAAGAAGGGCTGGTGGAGCAAATGCCAGCTCCAGAGGTTTTAATATAGCCAGCTGTGTTGAGATTACTGGGAAATCTGTCCACTCAGCCAAGGCCAAATCTTGTTGAGAGGATCATAGGTTTGGAAATGGTTACCAAAATTATCAGCAAATGTTGGTGTTTCTTAAAAATAAAAACCACATTTTGTGATGAATTGACCAGTGGTGGCTGTATCCAAAGGTAACCAACTGTTTCTTCAGAACTCCAGTCTGCAGTGACTGTGTAATAATAAAAACTTCAAACGAACATATCTATAATTATCTGTAGGTTTTGTTTAAGATTTTATCAGGTCCCACTCAGTGCCTCAGAAGGATGAAAATAAGGAGGTCCAATGTGCCACTGTCGAGTGCCTAAAATGCTGTCAGTAATGCTCCATAAAGTTTTCACTTCCATCTACAATAGAGAATGAAAAGCAATACATACCATAGCTTTCACTTCCACACAACCTGAATGGTGACTTCGTATCCTCTTGTATTGATAGAGCAGCTCAGAAGTCTACTCAGCTAGAATGTTACTTTGCCCTGATATTGCCATGGTCATAGTTAAGGATTTGCTTCTTTATTGTATGTCATGCTAGTTAGTGCAGCTTTCTAGTGAGATACAATAATAATCAGGGGGTGTTCTGCATCTGTTTGGGAAAGATGCATTCTCCTGGTCGTACAAAAATTAGTGTTTTCAGGCCCTACTGCTATCTGAGAATCCAAAGCAGAGAGAAATCCAATAAAACCCTGAAATTGCGAACCACCATGCCTGGTGTCAAGCAGGAACCATGAGCTTGAGGGCACTAACACTTTCCATGCTCAACATATGATACAAATATTAACTAGTCTTCATGACCTGCTTGGGAGGGAGGAGAAGATGCTACACTAATTTAAAAATTATGAATTTTAGTGATCTTCCACAAGGCTGCATAGCAAACCATTGGCAGAGCTGGGATTCAGCACTTCCTAAGTTTTAATTTTTACCATTTCACCAGACAGTGTTGCCTGTTAAGTTCAGAGTAATTTTAGGAATGGTCTATGTGAATATGGCAAATATAACATTTTGGGCTCTTTGGGGTTGGGTGGGTTAGGAAATAAAAACTGAAGTTGCTGAAAAGCTGCATCTGGATAGTAACCCTCTGGAATGGAGTGTGGCTGATGTTGTGCGGTTCCTCAAATCCACAGACTGCGCCCCCTTAGCCAGAATTTTCCTGGATCAGGTATGCAACAGTTTTTTTTTAAAACAATTGAATTTGCTGCTTCATTCTGAGCATCTGCTGATTGACTGACCACATAAAGCCAGTTTTAAATATTGAAGAGTAAAAAGTAGTTACTGCTGTTTTTATAATGGTTTTGGTGGCAAAAAATTGACACTTCTTGTTCCTTCCAGCTGGTTGTGGAATAGAGGCTTTTGATTGTGTCCTGTTGCTTACTGAAAGTTTTGCTGTCTGATGCAGCCAACTTCCACGACTGAGTTGGGAGAAAACTGACAGCTGCCAGAACAAGTCGCAATGAATTAAGTGGTGTATTTGAAAGAGGATTTAGAGCTTGTTAAATTGACCCAAATGGCTCCCAATATAATATGATTTTTAAATATTGTACAGTTTACTAGAACTAACACTTACAGAGCACTCTGCAAACCTTAAAGTTTGGAGAAGGCTAAATGTTCCTCACCAGGCATAGGAGTGCTTTGCTAATGCACTAACAAAGAGGGAATCATTAGAAAAAGAAACTTTAATGCGTGTGTAAGATGGTATAAAAAATGAGACTCCTTTTAATTTAGTTTTTCATATTACCTCTTTTTTTCAAAGATGGATTTTACCAGTCTTTCATGTTAAGTCTCCATTACTACAGATTGCCCAGGCCGTCGTGGGTGGTGAATACCAATGTTGTGAAGGGCATAAATATGAAGGCTGTAGGATTGGATAGGTGCTATTGACGGCGAAATTGGCCTGCCCAACCTATATTACTGTAGGGAGATGCATGAAAACACAACCCAGCATGCTTCTCTGAACACAGATTGAGATTGCAGGACTGGAAACTAGAACAAAACCATTTCTTGTAAACGAAATATATTTGCTATGGACAATTGAAACAATTCAGTCAATTTAGAATGGACCTGCACTTCAAGATGAGATTGGCAGGGACAAGAAAGAGGTTTCTACCTAAATGAAGCAGCATACGTGAAAGCATAAACTCTGAAGGATAGAAAGTGGAGAGCTGAACCTTGGAGGAATTCAAAATTTGAAGAGGAGTAAATGAGCAACTAATTCTGCCTTATCAATGTTCTGTTTGTCTCCTGACAGGAAATAGATGGTCAAGCACTTCTGCTGCTCACCCTGCCCACTGTTCAGGAATGCATGGACTTGAAACTTGGGCCAGCCATTAAACTTTGCCATCACATTGAAAGGGTCAAATTTGCTTTTTATCAGCAGTTTGCGGATGGCGGGGTGGCCAAGTGAAACTGGACCTTTGGAAGCACAACTGCAGCAACATGCTCCTCCCTTTCTGGCAGGGAAAGCCAAATGGGGTTAAACTGTGGCTTCAGTTCTGGTGTCCTACACATCTATTCAGCCACGATTTTGCACTTTGCGGGAGGAAAGACAACATTTGGATCAAAATGCCAATGCAAACAGAGCAGCTACCCTAGCAGCTGACTACCAGCTTGGGAACATGTTAGTCTCTGACCCTGGTGATCACTTTTTAAAAAAATGATTACAGCTATTTCAAGAGTTCTGGTGGTGCAGAGTTATAGATGTAAAGAAGAGACGGATGCTGTGTAAGTGATAAGGCAGCTACTGGAAAATACCTTTTTTCTATTCCTAACTATTCAGAGAACTTCATTTCCTTTCTCAGAAAGAGAACCTTTGCTTTAAGATAGCACTGGCTTTGTGATATGCTCTTTACACATCAGCGTTTTTTTGTTGTTGTTTTTTTTATTTAAATTAGCTCATTGTCAGGACAATGATGTGGCCACAAGGTTCTGAATATACAGTATAGCAAGAGTGTTGTTTCTTTTATATTAGTGTTTTGGATTTTTTTAAACTACCTCTGCCATCTGAACAGTAAAAGTGGTTATTGAGGTTGGGAGAGGTTAATTCTTTTGCGAAGTTCATTGTTAGCTGTATAGCAACTGCTGTTCCTTAAGAAAGATCAAAAGCTCAAAACATGATCATCATGCAGCTCTGATCTCCAGGTAAGCTCTGTTCCAAAGCTTTGACTGAAAACTGCATACATTCATTTGGCATTTCAGGAGCATCACCTTTTCCCTAAGAAAGAGTTTGGAAAATGTACTGCATTGCACTGTCTTGCTTTGTTGGGGGCAGGGAGAAAGAGAAAGTACTCCTTTTTCTGCATCCTTGCTATCATCAGGTAGAATTACTGGATTTGTCTTTTGAAAACCTGTCTTTACCTCTTGTCCCTTTTCTACCTGTATGAAGTAGCGGGGTATCATAACACAGCATGTTAAATGCTGCTCTTCTCTCTGCCCCACTAGATTAGCCTTGAGTCTGTATGTATACTAGGAAAATTCACCATGAATTCACCTCCAGTAGAGGAAGCAAGAATGGGAGCTGTAGTGTGGACAGGACTTAGGCTTTGACTCAGAGCAGGCCATTTGCTAAAAGGGATTGAAAACTAAGCCCTGCCTACACTAACATACACCACTGGAGCTGCACTAGTGGGGAATTGTGGGTCAAGCCTAAATGGAATCAAATAGCCATCATATGGAGCACTGCACAGCTGTTCTTTGCATAAGCCTTTAGTGGGCAACAGAGCCAACTTTACTATCTAGAACTGCTGTGTGAAATGGCACCAAACCTCTGATCCACTTGAAAATGAGCATAGAGTTCCAGATTCTATGCAATCATCAGTCTATGCTTGTGTTCACATGTCTCATATCTTGAGGAACATGCATTGAGGTTTACAAGAAGGTGGGAAATCTAAAAGCATGTCTCCTCTTCTCTTGCTCGCTCACACACACACCTCTCTCTCTCTCTCTCTCCCTCTTCCTCTCCCTCTCTCTCCTGCAGAAAGCCCTGAAGCAGGCATCAGGACCTTGAAGAAAGTAGGGGATGCTTGTGCTGGCTAATGGAGTTTGTTTGAGGAGGAGTGAAAGAAAGATGTGTTTATTTGCTTCCAAGATGTATGAGAGCTAGAGGGCTGGCCATACAGGCAACTGGAGCTCCACCCAAGCCTCCTGGGTTTAGTTCCAGGGATGCTGTGTGAACCAAACTATAGGGTTCAGTTGGAGCATCTTGTACAAACTGAAAACTCTAACGCTTAAGCTCACCTTATTCTAGTATCCATTCCTGGCCCATCCAAGGCATTGAGTGGAGGTGAATGCAGTGAAGCAGCTTTCACTGTGAGCAGTTTTACATAAAAAGAGGGTTTCTTTCGCTGCAAGTCCCTTAGAATAGGTTGGTCAAGGCAAAAATATTTAGAGAAGTGCTAAAATCCAAAGAATCCTTCTCCTCCACTCTAAAATGGAAATCTAAATACAAGACAAACTGTTTACCAGTTAATACTCTAATGGGGGTGTGAATGAGTGAGAGGCACACACACTTCTTTTGTTTTTCAATCCATAGTTAGCTAACTTTAAAATGTATTTGTATTGAAATCATGTCCCAAGCCCCTCCCATATGCATCTAATAAGGGAAAGTTAAGTTCTTGCTCCCCCCTTTCCCCCCCTTGAGGAAATGGAGTAACTTGTGGCACTTTCCATTGAGAAACATGACTAACAAAAAATGTCAGGGCTGGGAGATCATGCATAGAGGTCTTTGGCAGAACAAGACTGCATAAGACCCTCTAATTAACTGAAGGAAAAACTGACTCCAAACTCATTTGCCAGCTCTATATCCAAGACTGCTGCATTTCCCTTCTGATAAAAATGGGCATGTCTGGTTAGATGTCAGAAAAGAACAGAACTTAAACTTAGGGAGAGATTTAACAAACTTTTTATCACAAAGTCTAGGGTTTTGTTTTAAAGTATAGATTTCACGCTCCGTTTGTCTCTATAAATAAAACAGTCAGCTGCTTCAAAGGCCACTAAAGTAGCTATAGGTCATCTTGAACATGTTTTATAAGCTGATTATTCCGTCTCACTTTGGAAGGCATTGGCGGTCTAGTCCCAATGGGATCCACTTTTGAGTTTTCAAAAAGGATGTTTTCCATTGTGTATAATGGTTCTATGCTGGTTATATGTTTTTGTACATTTCATTTCCTGGGGAAAATGCACTCTGTCTTATTGCTGGATTTAAAGGGGATATTTGGGGATTGCCTATGTATGGCCTTTTTATTTGATACTGTTTCAAAAATCCTTTTCCATCTACAATACAATGAGATATTTCAGCTTTTATCTGTTGATCTTACACTGACGTGACTTGAAATAGGCTTATGTACTACAGTAGTCCCTTTGTTTCTGCAGAACTAGATAGCTTCAAGTAGCTTCTTGGGTGAATCTTGTCACTAAGTTAATCATATCTTTACCAGCAGGAGTTGCTGTGACCTCAACTCTATGTTTGGCTTCAGGGATTATACTGTATCCACTTGCCATAAGTTCTTCATAAGAGGTAGGAGGGAATTAAGAGTAATGGTGATTTGCAAGTCTCTAAGGAATCTTCACTACAGGAAATGATTTCCTTATTATGAACTATTGTAGTTACCAAGGGTAAAACTGACCAATTCAGTAGCAGATGATTTAATTTTCCTGCCTCCCTCACTTTTTTAATGTTATAAACTTGAGTGGTTTTACACAGTCTGAGTTTAGCCCATCATAGCTTTAGAATTTGGGGTGCCACCTGCATAGCATGCACTTACTGTGCTATGTTCAGCCATGTTGGGCAAACAGATTTCATTAGCTGGCTGGTGGATTGCATACATTCAGCCCATAGCAGAAAGAGGTTTGGTCTCTCAAAATGTGCGCATATAACATCCCCTGGATGGGAAGTTAATGTGTCCCAATTACTGTCAGGATCAAGAGCAGCTTTTAGCCTACTCTCCCAAACCAGCACAGAGATGAAGGGAAGGAGACCCTTCCAAAAGGGGAGAGGTACAAAACCAATCATACTGATCTAAAGCTACTTTCATTTTTTTTCTAGCATTAGAAAAAAGCAAGTCACTGTTAGGGCACAATATAGAAAGCCATATTTACATCTGAGAATGGTACAAAATGCCACAGAGCTTACCAGACTTTTATGGGTTTGATAAAGGCAGTGTGTTGGGTGAGACTTGGGTGTAGTTTTTAGATGTCTGCCTATCCCAGCACCAACAGTTCTCTGTTGTGGGGACAAACTTTGATACTAGATTTCTTATTCCCAATTCTAATGATACATAGAGAGACAAGAGGACTGGTGAATTGCTAAGTTCAAAGCAATATAAATATATTTATTACTTGTGGAACTTAGCACTCCATTTTTCCTCGTGATGTATAAAGATTTTATACATTACTCATAAAAGACTGGAGTGGCTTATGCGGTCTTAATTGCAGCCAAATAAACTTTGCAAACCTATCAAATTATGCAGTTTAAGACTGGATAGGAAATGGATGCTTTTGCAAATCCATCCCACTGTTGTTCCCTGGGCAAAGGAGCAAGGCAAAAGAAAGGATGCAGGATGAGGTAAATTTATAAAGTCAAAATATGATATGATCCATAGCTCCTTCCTAACCAGCTATTGTAGCACTGGTTACTGCCTACTGTGAGATAAGAGTACTTAACATTCACTAAGCACAAAGGCCTATATCTCAAAGGTATTTACGCTCCTGACACTCATTTAAATCGGTGGAAGTTAGGAGCCTAAATACCTTTGAGAATCTGAGCAAACATAATTTGGGTGTGTTCGAATATTTCTTAAATGTGGGTTGGAAATTCCATTTCAAATGAATAATGTGCTGAGTCACGTTTTAGAGTGTTGCCAAACTTTTCCCAAATCATACAAACAGCCTTTTTTTTGAAGGCAGCCTTATGGGTGAAAGGCTAGAGGGGGTCTTGGGTACACTAAATACAGTGTAAGCTTCTTTCTTGTAATTTGCCTTTTATAGTATTGAAGTGGAAATCTAACCAGTTCTGAGCAAAAATGAAGTAAAGGCTGGTAATACTTGAATGTCTCCATACTAGACGCTAACTCACCATAAGTTGGAGTTGTCATGCTTTAGCGTATCATGTGACAGATGGAATTGTTTGATCAGATGCTCTGTTTAGTTGACGCCAGTGGTAAGAGGCTGAAGCCTAAGTCATGGAGGTCAACAGATCTCATTCTGACAAGCTTCAGAGGCAGAGGATCTGAGCACAATCAAGTTGACACCTTTGATGGGTTCTGCTGTCCCATGAGTATTGAACCTGTGAAAGTCTCCAGCATTGCTGAGCATGAGGAAAACAATTCAAAGCTGGCTTGGGTGGTGAGGCAAGCAGGGCGAACGAATAAGATGAGTTTGTGAAATTTAAGGAAAAAATGAATATCTGCCCCTTCCAGAAGTCATCGAGCTGTACTTTCTAAGAAGCCTTGTGGGAAGATACTTCGTTTCTCTTGGGGTCTGATGTTCCTCCTTCCTCCCCTGTTCTTTTGTTTGTTCTTTTCTTCTGTTTAAAACCTTTTGTAGACAATCAGAGGTCTGCTGGGAGACTCCATCTTCACTAATACCAGCACCATATGTAGGCCTCTTTCTTATACTAACTCATTGGAATTGATGCACTTTTCCTGTATTTTGCCTTTTTAAATTAGCTACTTCTTAAACCAACAACAAAAAAACCAATTACATGCATACTATGTTATGTCCTCCCTGCTAGCTTTTTTTCTTGATTTTTAAAAAAAAAATATAATATATGCATTGAAAGTAAAATACAAAGTGGAAAAACAAATATGCACAAGAAAATATGCCTATCAAGTTGATCATTTTGATAGGTGTAGTAATTTAATCAAAAGGGTTTTTTTTAAATAATTTGGATGGATATTTTGCTTGTTTCTCTGTAAATTAGCGTGTATATAAGTTTGTGGTATATGATGACAATTTTAAGTGGTTGTAAGAAAATTAAAAAACAAAACAAAAAACCTGTTGTGGGCTTGGGGTTTTTTCCACAGTTTAAAGTAATGTTTAGTACTCAGATTTCCATCTTGTGAAATCAGGAAAAAATGTAGCTTGCCCTTTCCAATATAATATTTTGAGTACTTTATAGAAAAATAAGTGCAAAGTACTTTATAAATATTAATTAACTAGGCTACATAATTCCCCTGTTAATACTTTCTCTCAGATTGGGCATCCCCATCAAGTGTTGTTATGGGTTTTTTGTCTATGCTTGCTTCCTTAGGGCGTGCAGTTTTGATGTTCTGTAAATTGGAAAAATTTGAGGCACAGAAGAATGGTGGCTTTCTCTGGTCACACAGTAGGGCAGCAGTGGAGCTGAAAATAAAACTCAGGAATCCTCTGATTCATATTTTCTATCACTTTCCTTAACTGAGCACATAAGTGCTGTAAAGGTACAATGGAAACCAAACGATGTGGCAACTTAACTATGCTGCTGCTGGCACTCCATCAGAACAGAATTCACTTGTATTCATTTAAATCTAAACTTTTGTTTTAATTTGGCTAAGTTCTATTTCAGTATCAGATCCGAGTTTCACAGGGCAAATATGATTTTAGAAAATTGCTTTTATGAGGTTTCTATTCTGGTCTTCAGTAAATGTGTGCTTTACAGTTTTCCTGCCTAAAGCTTAATTGCCTTGTGGTATACATTTTACACTACACGCTTCCTAACTGTGAGATGTAGCAGTGGGACCAAGATCAAATTACTTCTCCTAAACTGATTGAAATCCTGTATTAAAAGATATTGTCCAAGTTACATCAACATTTGCTTTCGTATAGCACCTTGCATTCCAGAGGTGCATAACATTCTGCAAGTTTTATGTGTTCAATGAAGGCAGTGTCTTTTGCCCTTTTAAATCCTGAATTTTGCCAGAAGGGAGCCACATGAGAGCCATGTTAACTTGCAGCTGCTGTGAGCCCACAGGAGATGTTCTTCTTCAAGTGTGCTCCTGCCGATTCCAATCTTGGTGTATATGCGCCACGTGCACGATTCGTTGGAGACTTTTCCCCCAGCGGTATCCGTCAGGTCGGCCCGGGTGCCTCCTGGGGTGGGGCGTTCCTGTCGCTGCATATATAGCCCTGCCGACCCGGCGCCCTTCCAGTTCCTTCTTACCACCAGTGACGGTCGTTGGAGCACTCTTTGCTTGCCTTTGGCAAGATCTTCAATAGTTCCCAGCTATCCAACTGTTTTGGAGAAGGCAGGAGCCAATAGCAGAGCCGGCGGTAGGCTCACCCCCGGGCTCCAGGGCATGCCGCGAACCCAAGGGCTCAAACTGTGCGGTTCTTGTCAGAGGCCCATGCCGAGGGTAGACCCTCACGACTCCTGCCTCAAGTGCCTAGGCGAGGAGCATCAGGCGGATCATTGTAAGATCTGTAAAAGCTTCAGACTGAGAAGTAGGGGAGAGAGGAGCGCTCATCTGAAACAGATCCTCATGGAGGCAGCTTTGGATCCGCGCTCCCCCCTATGACGTTGGGAACCTCGGTGCGGAGCGCTCCAGCCTCCACGAGGCAACCAGTACTGACCCCGGCACCAAGCATGCAGCACCGCTCTTACTCGCTGGTACCCAGAAACAGCCTTGCTCCGCCCAACTGCGGGAGCAGCGAGAGGAGCTGGGCCCGAAATCACTGGCACAGCAAAGCGGCTAGGGGGAATTGGACATGCCGTCCACCCCAGAAACCTTTGAGGCCATGAGGGACCTGATAGCCACGACAGCACAGAAGTCCCCCACCTCCCCCTACGTGATTCCCACTGGCAGGATGCAGTCTAAGGGAAAACCTCCAATGACTGGACCCAGATCACCCCTTCATCCCTCACCACCTAGGCAACGGTCGCCGGCAAGATGCCGATCGGTCCCGGGACAAGAGTCGCGCCGACCGTACCAATTCAGGTCTTTATCGTGGAGCAAGTCAGTCTCCCAATCATTACCAGGGCTCCTGGCACTGGCCCTCGCCCCCATACTTGAAGGGAGAGAAGTCCAGGAGCAAGTCAACCCAACGGCACGACTCGCCATCTCGGCACTGGTCGTCATCTCGGCACCGCTTGTCTCGGCAGCAGTCGTCATCCCAGCACCGTTCCCCGTCGTGTCGATGGTTATCCCAATGCCGCTCATCGTCTCGGCATTGTTCACTGTCTCGGCAGCGGCCAGCATCTCAACACTGTTCGCCGTCTCGACAACGGTCATCATCCCGGGGCCGTTCGTTGTCTCAGCACCGTTCGCCGTCCCAACGTTGATCACCATCCCAACCGACACCGGAATCCATAACAAACAGCCCAGTCAGCACCGCCTTGGTCCCCGAGGTCGGAGTCGCAAGGCTCGTTGACAGGCACGTCCCATCGGGGAGAAGGTCTGGCACACGCCTCAGGCGTTCACATCACGCCGGGTACCCTGGACCCAGTGGCCTTTCTGGAATCCCTGGGCTTACCACCAGGCCCAAGGTACCCAGCCATCAGGGCAACCTTCAGTGGCCTCAGCCTCTCTCACTGCCAAACCTAGCCAGGTCAGGCAAAAACCCCACGCCGCCCCCCTCAGTGACCTGAGTGCCACTATTGAGAACACTCCTACGGTGGGATCGTCAGAAGGGGAGGAGGGGGAGCTGACGGACCCTGAACCGCAAATGCCCCAGGAGCCAGAAGGGGACCACAAGGCTTCATCCTCTTCATCCGCAGGAGTGGCCTTGATGGAGCCAACCCCAACTTCACTGCCCATGGATTACAAGGTTCACCAAGCCTTACTTAAAAGGGTGGCACAGAACCTGAACCTCCAAGTCGAAGAGGTCCGGGAGGACCCTGACCCAATGGCAGACATCCTGTCCTCAGAGGGTCCCTCGAGAATTGCGCTCCCTATCATCAAGACAGTGATTTCAACCACAAAAACTCTGTGGCAATCTTCCTCCTCTATTCCACCTACTGCGAGGGGAATCGATAAGAGATATTTCGCCCCTTCCAAGGGGCATGATTATCTCTTCTCCCACCCACAACCAGACTCACTGATTGTCTCTGCAGCAAACAGTAAGGACCGTCAGGGAGCACAGGGCCCAGCCCCAAAAGCCAGAGACCCCAAGAGACTGGACCTCTTTGGGCGCAAAGTCTACACCATGGGTGGACTGCAGCTGAGGATTGCAAATCAACAAGCAATCCTCAGCAGATACAGCTTTAACTCCTGGGACTCGATGCAAAAATGTAAGGACTAGTTACAACCCAAGTCAAAGGAGGAGTTCTCCACCCTAGTTAACGAGGGGAAAGCAGTGGCGAGAACCTCCTTGCAAGCAGCCTTGGACGCGGCTGACTCGGCCACAAAGATGATGGCCTCCGGCCTTACAATGAGACACTGTTCCTGGCTACAGGCTTCGGGGTTCCCTCCTGAGGTCCAGACCACCTTGCAGGTCCTCCCCTTCGAGGGAAAGGTCCTGTTCTCAGAACAGACAGACTCAAAGCTCCACAGCTTGAAGGACTCAAGGGCTACCCTTAGGTCGCTGGGTATGCATACCCCAGCAACACAGCGGAAACACTTCAGGCCACCACCCAGCAGGGGCAAGAACAGGGGTTTCAAACGCAGGCCGCCCCAACAACATCACAACTCGGGGAAAGGCCCAGGAAAGCAACCCAAAGGACCTCACAAGCAATCCTTTTGAGGGTGCACCCGAGGACAGTGCACCAGACCAAAGCCCGGATCCACAGCCCCCCTCTTGAGACACTGTCCCACTTCCACAATGCATGGACCCGGATCACGACAGACAAATGGGCCCTTTGCACAGTGAGATTGGGATATGCCATCCAATTTACTACCCTTCCCCACTCCCACCCCCCCCCTTCCCGGCCCTTCTTCAGGGACCCCGCTCATGAACAGCTCCTCATGGGGGAAGTCCACGAGATGCTAAAATTGGGAGCAATAGAGGAGATCCTTTGGGAATGTCATGGGAAAGATTTTTACTCAGGATACTTTCTAATCCCCAAGATGAAGGGTGGTCTCAGACCAATCTTAGATCTTCAGGGCCTCAACAAGTTTGTAAAAAAGACAAAGTTCAGAATGGTGTCCCTGACCTCGATCATCCCCTCAATGGATCCAGGGGACTGGTATGCATCACTCTTGTTTGGCCTATCAGCAGCACCCAATGTTTTCACCAAATGTATGGCAGTGGCGGCAGCCCATCTCAGAAGACACGGCATCCATGTGTATCCATACCTGGATGACTGGCTCCTGAAAGGTCATTCCAGAGACCAGGTCGAAGCCCAAGTCAGGTTCATAAGAAAAGCCTTCACCCGCCTGGGACTGATGCTGAATGAATCAAAATCAACGCTGTCACCAGTTCAAAGAATTGAGTTTATTGGAGTAACCATAGACTCAACTCAAAGCAACGCCTTCCTCCCGGAAGCGCGGTTCCACCTCATGACAGTCACCATAGAGTCGTTGAGCCGTTTCCCAACCACAAAGGCGAGGAAATGCCTCAACCTGTTGGGCCACATGGCATCCTGCGTCTACGTGGTTCAGTGCGAAAGGCTGCGCCTCAGACCACTCCAGCTGTGGCTCCGCTTGGTATTCTGTCCGCACAGGGACAATCTGGACAAGGGGTGGTGACCCTCCCGCTGCTGGTAATTCACTCACTACAGTGGTGGAAGGCCTGGGCCCAAGTAATGTCAGGCGTCCCATTCTCAAAACCCAGCCAGACGGCGACACTAGTGACGGACGCATCACAGCTGAGTTGGCGGGCGCACCTTGGCGACCTGAGGACTCAAGGTTGAAGGAGGAAATGGAGATGCACATAAATGTGCGGGAACTAAGGGCAATCAGGCTAGCCTGCGTCGTGTTCAGGTCACAGATCCAGAACTGCCATATAGCAGTGCTAATGGACAGCACCACAGCGGTGTTTTACCTCAACCGGCGGGGGGGGCCAGATCCTCCAAGCTATGCAGGGAGACGATGAACCTGTGGGAGGAGTGCATAGCCCATGCAATATACCCGGAAGCTTCACATCTCCCGGGGGCCCAAAACACATTGGCAGACCGCCTCAGCCGGGCGTTTGCAGCCCACGAGTGGTCCATAAAGGCGGAGGTCCTCTGGAAGGTCTTCCAAAGGCGGGGATTTCCTTGGTTAGACCTGTTTGCCACACGAGAGAACAGGAAGTGCCCGCATTTCTGTTCTTTCCAGGGGCACAGCCGGGGGTCTCTCTCGGATGCCTTCCTTCTGAGCTGGAGCTCGAATCTCCTGTACTCCTTCCCTCTGATCCACAAGGTCCTCCTGAAAATAAAGGACAAAGCATCAATCATACTGATTGCCCCTGCGTGGCCGAGACAACACTGATTCCCATCGCTGATGCAGTTGTCAGTGAACCCCCCGATTCCACTGCCTGTGTGCCCAGACCTGCTCTCCCAGTCCCACGGGAAGCTCCTTCATCCCAACCTAGAATCCCTGCACTTGATGGCATGGAACCTATGTGGTTGAATGAAAGGGAAAGGGCCGGCTCAGAGCAGGTCAGGGAGGTCCTACTCAAAATCAGGAAACCATCCACGAGAAAGGCATACACGGCCAAGTGGTCCCGGTTTTCGATATGGGCGTCAGGGAAAGGGGTAACACCAAGGGAGTCCCAAATTCCGCTCATCCTGGACTATCTCCTCCATTTAAAGCACTCGGGGTTAGCGGTAACCTCATTAAAGGTCCACCTAGCAGCCATCTCGGTGTTCCATAAAGGGGAAGGAGGGAAGTCCGTCTTCTCGCACCCAGTAGTGTCACGATTCCTAAAGGGTTTGGACAAGCTCTACCCCCCCCCCCCCAACACAGGACCCAGTACCTCCTTGGGACTTGAATCTGATACTCTCAAAATTGATGGGGTCCCCCTTTGAGCCATTGGGGTCATGCTCGATGCTATACCTATTCTAGAAGGTAGCGTTCTTGGTTGCTGTCACCTCAGCCCGCAGGGTATCAGAGTTAAAGGGCTTGACTTCGGAGCCCCCTTATACAATCTTTCATAAAGACAAAGTCCAGCTGTGACCCCACCTGGCCTTCCTTCCCAAAGTAGTATCCACCTTCCATTGTGGTCAGGAAATATTCCTCCCGGTCTTTTTCCCCAAACCGTACGCAAATGATAAGGAGAGGACGTTGTACTCGCTAGATGTAAGGAGAGCACTAGCCTTTTACATAGATAGGACTAGGCCCTTCAGGAAAAACCCCCAACTGTTTGTAGCAGTAGCAGAGAGAATGAGAGGTGAACCGGTCTCCTTCGAGGATCTCGTCCTGGATCTCCTCCTGTATTAGGGCAAGCTGTGACCTGGCGAACTGTCCCGCTCCAGCAATCGGAGCACACTCTACATGGGCACAAGCCTCATTGGTCATGTTTCTATCCCACGTACCGCTCCTCGAGATTTGCAGGGCCGCTACATGGTCCTCAATACATACCTTCACCGCGCACTATGTGATCAACCAACAGCGTAGGGACGATACAGCAGCAGGGAGAGCGGTCCTCCAGAGTATGCTGTAAAGGCTCCGACCCCACCATCTGGGGCTAGCTGGTAAATCACCAGGATTGGAATTGGCAGGAGCCCACTCGAAGAAGAACAGGTTTCTTACCTGTAACGGATGTTCTTCGAGAGGTGTGCTCCTGCCCATTCCAATACCCGCCCGCCAACCCCTCTTGTCAGAGAAAAGGCAAGAAGGAACTGGAGGGGTGCCGGTTGGCAGAGCTATATATGCAGCAGCATGAGAGTGCCACTCCAGGGGGTCCCCAGGCCGACCCGACGGACACCGCTGGGGGCAAAAGTCTCCAACGAATTGTGCACGCAGCACATACACACCAAGATTGGAATGGGCAGGAGCGCACTCTCGAAGAACATCCATTTCAGGTAAGAAACCTGTTCTTACAGGAGATGCTCAATTGGAAGCATGGAGAGTGGGGCTCCTTGGTGAGTAAAAACTTGGTGCCAAAGCTAAAACTTACTGCTATGAGGTGTCCAATATTTTGTGCATGACAGATGCTGTGTAAGTTTAACCAGACTGAGAGCCCTGTGCATAGAACCTACGGTACAAATGTCTAATGGAGCTTCTAACCTTCACAAGCCAAGTCCCTCAGAGCTTAAACCTTGCAGGGGCACCACTGATGACATATACATGAGTGTCTTTGCTCAGGTAAAGTGTAGTTAAGGGGGTGTAGTACTAGATGTTGGGGCAGAGGTTGAGAGAAACGTTCCCTCAGCCTGGTGAGGGGACCACTGCTGTGGTTTGAGCTGTGCACTACTTGAATCCTTCGCACCCTATGTTTTAAAAAATTATATTTACGTTCTTGGAGTCCTCTTTATTTCTTCAGCTGCATTGAGCTCCAAAGTAGTCAGAAGAAAGCTGCCTTATTTAGCTTTTGCTACACCATTTCCACTCAAACATCATTTCTCTTCCCTGCTATCACAAACAGGAAATTGTTACTGCCTGAGTTGTTTGTTTACTGAACCACTAGTCATGCTCAAATTCACCATTAAATTTGTTCAGTGTAACTCAAAACACAGTAGCAGTGTCCCAGCAATGGTTGGCATGGTGAGACAACATGCAGTGCCTGGCTTTCCCTGTGCTTATGCACAATGGAAACTTTACTAGCTATAGGGCTTATGGAGAAGAAGGGGAGAAAGGAAGTGTTTGTCCCTAATGTTCAGCAAAGCAATGATTATTTGGCTGTCTGCAAAAATGCCTTGTTGGGAGGCTATTATTTGCTTTCTGGCAGAAAGCTAACAGAAAATAAGCATTTCCTTTAAGTGTATGTATGTCTCTCTCTATTTCCAGGATCAGTGAAGCAGATGTTTCATCATTGGCAGGTGAAGTATGAGGTTCAGCTGGGGAGGGGATGGGTTATTAGTTGTTCATTCAATTCACAGTGATTCATTGCTATTGAGCTATTTTTAAGAGACATAGTCCATACCAAATATGTTGTAATCTGACCCTTAATACAAGTTTCTTCCTTTGGAACTTTTTTCCTTAAGAGGAGCTCACTTACCTAAAATCTTTTTCTTTCTGTTCCCTTTCCCATTTGCAGTCAGCAGCTTTTATAGCATTCTTCCAAAACTCATCTGTCAGGTAGATAGCCGCTTACGTTGTTACAAAACAATATACATGTAAGATTCCTCCTTATAAAATACTCACTGAAAGTGGTGATCTAAATGTTAAGGTAACTTTGGCTATAATTATGCAATGTGGTTAAGATGCATAGCTTGATGGAATTAAACCGATTGGCCTTTGAACTACATTTTCTTGAAAACGCTAATTGGAAATGTTACTTACCGATGTTTCAGTTACTGTGCAGTCAGTTATTTAGAAAAGAAGCACTGGTTATTAAAGAACCAAGTCCCAAATTCCAATGGTCATAAGCTTGCTCTCTTTATGGATCTCAACTACAATGTTTGGCCCCACATGGTGAGTGTCTATAAAACCAAAGTTGCATGCAGTTCTGACCCAGGGTTTGGTCCAGCATACACCACCTACAAGTTTGGATACTTGAGTGAAATTACAGAGAGTTTGGATTTTAGTTACTCTAGTAATATTACAATCTGAAAGGTAACTGGCTGCGAAATCAAAGACTGGTATAAAGACAAACTCAAAAATCATCCAGCAAATGGCATGCTGAAACCTTGGCTGCAGGCAAAACCATCAAATGCTCAATTAGTTGGTTCTAAAGTGTGATGAACAATACATTCCTATCTTAAGACTGGGGCAAAAGAAAACAAATTGTACCCTTGTTTATTCAGTGCCCCAAAGCTTCATGGCACACTACAATTTTTTTTTTTTTAAAATCCCTGCCCTTAAAGAGTTTCCAGAACTGGTATGGGCACATTGTGACAAGTGATAACAGAGGCAAATAGCCTGGGGGATGGGGGAGGGCTGAGGAAGTATGCTAATGTCCCATTTTAAGGCTATGCATTTGTTTTGGTAAATTATACATGCTGCTTCTCTGCTTGCATACTCTAGTCTCTTCCATTCCTCTTCGTTATATTTCCTGTTATGTATCTGTTCATAGACTATAAGTTCACAGGGGACCTACTCTGATCTCCTGCACAATGCAGGCCACAGAATCTCACCCACCCACTCCTGTAATAAAACTGTAACCCATTGGTTCCCAACCTTTTCAGTAACAGGGCCCACTTCAAAGAGATGATCCCACAAGAGACCCACAGCTGAATTGATTGCTTATAAATGTAACATTTACTTACATTTACTATGGTTATGGACTTACTAGAGAGGTTTGCAACATAGTGCATACAACAAGCTAAAGAAGGATCAAATACATTAATGTTTCAATGCTGCCAGAAAAAAAACACATTTAAGTTTTGCCCTTTGGCTACCTACATTTAGAATGGCAACAGAGTCCTGTGGCACTTTTAAAGACTAACAGATTTATTTATCGCATGAGCTTTCGTGGGAGAAAATCCCACTTCGTCAGACGCTTTGAAGATAGGAAAGTTACAGAGTGGGAGGAAATTAAATGCAGGGGAGTGTATGACATAGCATCAGGTCAGGCTGTAACAGCAAATCAAAATAGGTGTTAGGATTCAAAACACTGGGGAACAGCACATAGAGGAGGGGGAGGTCAAATCACTTGTAATGCGAGAAAAATCCATAGTCCCTGTTTAACCCCAAGACAACTGAGTCAAATTTGCATATAAGTTCGAGTTCTGCAGTCTCTCTTTGAAGCTGTGATTTGTTATTCATCTGTTTCAACACAGCTATTAACAAGTCGTCAAGGGAGTGAGCAGGGAGATTGAAGTGTTCCCCTACAGGTTTTGCAATGTTGCAATTTCTGATGTCAGATTTGTGTCCATTGATTGGCGCAGAGACTGTCCTGTCTGTCCAATATATAAGGCCAGAGGGGCATTTCCGGCACATGATGGCATAAATCACATTGGTGGATGAGCAGGTGAACGAACCCTTGATGGAGTAGGTGGCATGATTAGGCCCTGTGATGGTGAGTGTAAAGAGCCTCTACATCCATAGGGGCCAGGATGGTATTTTCTGGAAGACCAGCAATGGATTGGATTTTTCTCAGGAAATCTGTAGTGTCTCTCAGATAGCTAGGTGTGTTGATAGCATAGGGTCTTAGGAGAGAGTCCACATAGCCAGATAATCCTGCTGTAAGCGTGCCAATGCCTGAGATGATGGGCGTCCGGGGTTTCCTCTTTTATGTATTTTTGGTAGTAGATAGAATATCCCTGGACGGGGTTCTGGCGGTGTGTCTGTCTTGATTTGTTCTTGTGCTGCTTTGGGGAGTTTCTTGAGTAGGTGTTGTAGTTCCTTCTGGTATTCCTCAGTGGGGTCAGAGAGGAGTGGTCACAGGGTACAAAGAATCAGCAAGTGAGCTGTGCCCTATGTTAGAGGAAGGCAAAAAGCCTGCAATTATATAGTTTCAGATACGTAGAGATACATTTATGTTCCTAATTAGCAAAAAAGAAAATTTAGCTGTGCATCAATCTCTGTTGTATAACTGTGCATTTGATTTCTCCCCCCCCCCCCCCATCTGAAGTGTTTTGCACTTGTTTTAATGTCATTGTGTTAACTTCAACCCTATCGTTTAGTTCGTCACGCTGGGCAGGAAAGCTTAATTCTGTCTTCCTAAGGGCTGATACCGCCAAGTGTGATGTCACCTGCAGATTTTCTAAGCATGCTCTGTAGTCTGTTATCCACGTTATTTAATGGCAATGCTGAATAGAAACAGAAGCTAGGACCCAACCTGCGTGACAGCGCCCCCCGGATAACGGCTTGAGGAGCACAACAACTGGCCTGTCCCTTTAAACAAAGCCAGCTATAAGCTGGGTTTCCCGGAATAGGACTAGTGGCGAAGGAATTCCCTCCCCAGAAGGAATCCGCTTGACCGTGATGGGTTTGCAGAGTTTCCCCAGCTGCGTCGAGTGCAAATCCTCGTTGCGCGCTAGCGGTGACCGGTGGGTGAGGTGTGCCCCTGCTCCCTCTGCACGCGCGGCGGGGTAGCTGGACTCCGCCCCCTCCTGTTAAAGGACAGCAAGGCCCTTACCAGCCCTTCCGGTTGGCTCCTCCCCTCAGGTGTTCCACCAATCCGGGCTGTGTTATTTGCACGACTGTGGTGACGTGTCGCGCGCGCGGCCGGACAGTGGGAGGGCTGCCCCGCACCGGAAGCGCGTGAGGCGGCTGTGGCGGCTCGGCCCGGCCGTTGGCCGGGGTGATGAGTTCCTGAGACTGGCTCGCGCCGGGGGGTCTCGCCATGGGCGGGCCGCTCGCCCTGGTCTCTGCCAACGGCAGCCTGGGCCTCACGGCCCCCGCTGTGTCCTCCTCGGGGGCCGGGCCCGGCGACGGTTATCGGGGCTGCGAGAACGGGGCCCTCATGGACAGCTTCGGCATCTTCCTGCAGGGGCTCCTGGGCGTCGTGGCCTTCAGCACCCTCATGCGTGAGTGACCCTCCCTCCTCCCGGCCTCGCTCCTGCTCCGCGACCCCTCCCCGGGGGCTGGGCCTGGGCCTGGGCCTGGACCCCGCCGGGCAGCCCTCGCCGTGACGGACTTTTGAAGGCCTAGCCTGGCTTCTTTTTCTGCGCCTGGTCCTTCCCACACTCGGCCCTTGATGGGCCTCCGTCCCGCCCTGGCTCCCCTCGCGCCTCTCCAGGACAAGAGCGCCCACGGCGCCAGGGTCCAGCCTGGGTGCCCCACATCGCTCGGGCACCTCTTACAGAGCCAGTGCCCTCCTACGTGCGAGACACCGCCACACAGACACCGGGGCTCCCCTTCTCTCACCCTGCAGGTGGGGGCCGGTTAGGGTTCCCACCCTTTCCCCAATAGGAAACCACTGTTTCCTTGTCTTCCTCGCCCTGGCTCAACAGACATCCATCAGAAATGTATCTTCATCATTTACTGAAAACATCTATCATTGAGAGTAAGAGGCTTTGAGAATCCTGTTTGCTTGTTGCTGTGCATGCTCACTTTTCTGTGGGTTTGTACAGAGGTAATCGGTACAATCTGTCACTTGTTTAGGCTGAGTCTTGATTGGGTGACACTGGCCTTTAATCATTTGCACCTGCATTAAATTGTGCTTTTTGTGAGGGGAGTTTTGAAATCTAGTCACTGTTTTCCAATCTAAAGTTTCTTTTATATGTTGTCATTATGATACTGTGAATATAAAGAGTGGTGCCTCCATTTATCTGTTGCCTTTCCCACTTACTTGTTTTTGCCACTTTTTTTCTCCAGTACTGTGTACAGAAAATACCTTCACTTGTGTTCTTTTTAAGTATTGAGAATCTAGTTTTTCAGAGAGGCTGTATCGCTTTGTTTCCATATACTTCTGTTGAATGTAGTGTGTGACAGTGATTGACATGGCTTTCCTAATTCAGCATATTATGTGATCTGTTTTCTAGAGAACAAATTACACTTCCTCAAGACTTGGTATTTCATACCCAGAATTTAGTCGTCTTTCTTCCCACCATGGCATTGTAATAGTTTTTTGTTCTTGGGGGGGGTTCCGTCTGATGTTCTGGATATAAAATCTTAGTTCTTTATTCTTCTGAAGAAGCCAAATAGAGCAAGATACTAAATAAAAAGTAATTTTGCACTAGCCATTCTTAAGATTAATCCCTAAACAGCTGATTCAATATAGAAGAAGAAATTGCCTACAAATGAAAATGGGGTAGTTTCTTCAAGCTGACATCCTCTGATCATTGAGGCATAGAGTCTTGATACACTGATACATGCAGTATGTTCTGAGACTGTTTTGTTTATGGGTTGTCAAATGTGTATTTCTCCTTCAGGTGCACCAAGGTCATGTCTATGAAAAATCTGTAGATGAGCAGGCTTATGAAATGTATTAGTTTAATCAAGTACTGAGCAACTCAGCACAATTTTGTTATAGAGCATTTTTTAGTACTTACTGACCTTCATTTTTACATGTCTTAAATTTACCCTTATCCTAGTAAGAATGATTGACTTCACTCCTGCAGTAATACTCAAAATTTCATGTGTGTAGTAGCACCACCAACTCTGAATGACTTTAGTTGGAGTTAAGGCACTCAGCACTCAGCACTCAACCTCACCTTTGCAGATTGTTGAGAGTAAGGTCTTTACAATTCAAAGATTTCTGTTGGCCTTCAAGATAAGGATCAAATCTAGATAAAGTATTTCAACATTACAGAAAATTACTATAAATGATAGACTGAAGACTTTTCTGAGTGACCAGTGATACCTAAGTGGTGGTTTACCAATATTTGTCATATTAGCTGTGCACTGTCTGGAACTGAAGAGTTTCCAGGTTTAATAATTGAGTCTTTAGCATATTGAGCTAGTATGCTGCCAGATGCTGTATCAGATTTCCATGCTTTTCTCAACAGCTTCTGGATAATTCAAACTTAGGTTTTATTTAAATAAAGAAAAATCTAATCTCATGTCTGTGAAGAAAGTAAGATCCAATGATGTAAGCAGTGCTGTTTTTGTTTTTTTAAAAAAGGTGCTGGTACTTGTATCTTGATAGTAAATTGGAAAAATGCGTCTCGCCCCTCTTCTTCCAGCTGTGCTCCTTTCCCCTGCTGACCCCACTCCCCAGCTGGGCAGTGGGACTGGCAGGGGACAGGAGCCCTGCACTCCTTTTCTCTGCTGATTTCCCCTCCCCCCCGTCAGCTAGGCAGCGGGGCCAGCAAAATAGGTGCTGGTACTCTGTACCATCACAAAAAAAGCACAGGATGTAAGAGTCTTTAGATAAACAACAATATTTCTGACATGTGATATGTCCTAATCATCTCAGTAAGATGCTGCTTCCAAGACCTGAGGCCTGAGAAGTTGCATTTTGAACTGTTTCACTCATTTGGGCAGTATTGCATATTGAAACTATACACTGAGTGTAAGG
Organism: Pelusios castaneus; assembly: GCA_007922175.1. Classification (NCBI taxonomy): domain Eukaryota; kingdom Metazoa; phylum Chordata; order Testudines; family Pelomedusidae; genus Pelusios; species Pelusios castaneus. Next base: position 8,004,132 of record ML685819.1, read on the forward strand.
GTGAAGCTTACTATAGCAATATAGTCTAGGTAACCTTGTTTTGAATTTATATATAAAGTCAGGCATAGTGCTTTTGTGGATTCTACAGTGCTCTCTCATTTAGAGATCTGCTTACTACAAAAAAAATGTTTTATCAGCTGACCAATTGTGCAAGCAATGAAACAAGAACTTCTGTCTTTGCAGGATGGCAGCTTTATGTGCTGGCTTTTTATGTCCCCTTTTCCAAATAATAAAGTTTCATCTTATTCTGTAGTGCACGGGTCATATAAATTAAGTGAAATAAGATGTTGTTGAACAGAGGCATTAATAGGAAAACTCTCAATCTAAGGATTGTACAGGCATAGAATCATTGTAGAAAAGATGTGTAGTGTAGCCCAGGGATGTCAAATTCATTTTGTAGGGAGAGCTAAATTCAATTTCTAAGTGCAGTTTGGGAGTTCAAGTGTAAATTTAGGACCACATGCTGCCTTTTATCTGCCGTAGAACTCCTATGGATGAGAATGGAAGGTGTGCCCGAAGATCAAGAGTAGAATATAGCCTTTATGTCATGAATAAGATTTCTGCAGTTTGTGCTTTCAGCTCAGTTCGCAGTTGTTATGTTTAGGTGTTAGTTTCCTTGTTCTGTATGCTGTGTAACTAATAGCCAATGTCACATGCTTCCCTTACTACTGCTTTTACAAGCTTTTCTATTGTAAGGGCTTCCTGTATATTTTAATTGTATGTTGGTTTAAATCTGTGTCACGATAATTGCAAGCTTTTTCGAGGGGTGGACTTTATGTAGGAAAGGATTAATTCTTTACCCATCTTACATAATAGTTTCTACTGTAGCAAGTACCCTTCCAGATGAGGACTGGACAGTAGCCTTCAGCGCTGTTACTTAATTGACCATGGGGTTCCTGTTCGGCTGAGTGGAAGAAAATAGTAAATAATTGCACTACCAGCTTTGGCCAGCCAGAGACTTCAGAGTGTTGGCAGTTGGCTTGTGTGTGCGTTTTCCATATGCTGTTACCAGCTCTGCGTAGTGATAGCCAGTGTGCTTAAGTGTTGATAGCTTGAATGTCATTACTTGGATAGCACTGTTCAGGTTGCTTAGTGCTTCTGTCTTTGGACCTTCAATGTTGTTAGTAGATAGTACAGCATTTTCATTCAGCAGACCTTGATGTTACTCTTAAAAGGAGACCATATGCAGAGCTAGATGGCGAAGGCACTTGGCCAAATTTATTATCCGTGAAGCACAATACTAGCTCCCTGGATCAATGTATGTAGTTACACTAACACATGTATGCTCATTACAGTGGACTTAAGTCAGTCAGCAGCAGGACTTTCTGCTGCCCATAAGCTGGACAAAGGCTTAAGACAAAGAACCCTGATATTTATAGGTTGAGACAAACAAGGGGAATAAACAATGTACATACCTTGGCCTTCTGTATTTTGTAACACCTACTTGCTACCTTCCCTCCTTCCCAATTTCTTGAGCAAAATGTCATTACTCATTGTTCTCTCCATCTAATTTATCTTATACTAAATGTACATAAATATCTATTGCCTAGTGTACAGTACTAACAACTTTGCCAAGTTTTTGTACAGGACAGTGACTCTGTAAACATCTATTTTAATACATAGCCTGACTTTAGTTCACAGCCTCTTGTTCAAGTCTCAGGCTATGTACACATGATGCCATTATCGCACGGTAAGGCTGGGAGCTGTACACATGATAATCTTGCTTGTTGGGCGGCAACAGCCCCTTGCCGCACAACAGGTAAACCACACAAAACGAGGGTGTTTAGGCTTACCACGGAACAGTTGTTCCATGGTAGAGCTCATGTGTACAGTCCTTGCGGTTTTGACAGCCTCCGGAAGTGTCCCAGAGTGCCTTTCAGGGGCACTCTAGGACAGGGGAACTGTCAAATTTGTCAATTTCACTGCTCTAGAAGAGCAGTGAAATTGACAAATAGCCACAGCAACGGGGCTCAGCTGCTGCCGGGCGGCTCCAGCTGCTGGGGTCAGCTGAGCCCTGCTGGGGAGCCCTGCCGGGCACTGGGTCTCACCCAGCAGCTGAGCCCCAAATGGGGCAGCAGGGCTTCAGACACCCGGCTCAGCTGCAGCAGTGGGGCTTAGCTGAGCTCAAGCCCCACTCCTGCCAGGGTTCAGCTGAGTCTCGGCTTGATCCGCTGGGGCTCGATCCACTGGGGCTCAGCTGAGCCTTGGCTTGATCCGCCGGGGCTCAGCTGAGCCCCAGCAGCAGTGGGGTTTGATCTGCCGGGGCTCAGCTGAGCCCCGGCAGCAGTGGGGCTTGATCCCCAGTGGAGATCCCCTGGCGGATCAAACTCCTCCTCAGAGGCTAAGCTTCATGGCCCCGGGGCTCAGCTGACAGCAGCTGAGCCCTGGCAACAGCACCGCTGCCAGCAGCTGGCAGCCACAGTGCATGGTGAGCCAGGTGCCCACCATGTACTGCTCCTTATTGTGAAAAATCAAAGCGTGTGAATGCTCCTTTTCCCTATAAGGGGTACTCTGTTATAACGTTGGCTTGTCCTGCAATAATTTTATTACGGGACACGTCTCACGTGTGTACCTACCCTCAGATCTTGTGTCAGGCCCAGTGTGTCAGGTTTTCTCTCTCTCTTACAGGCAGTATTAATCTTAATAGGTTTTTTAATTACTGAAATTCTTTCTAACATCACATTTATTTATTCTAAGTGCATAAATGATTTATTTGTTCCAGCTCTTATCAATGAAAAGCTGCATATCAAAAGAAACCAGAACTGTAAGGTGCATGAATAAACTTTCAAACTTAAAATGCACATATTTTTAGAAGACAAAAAGATGTTGCTTAAAACCTTTCTCTTATTTCCTGAGAATGTTGAAGCTTCCTGGAAGAATCCAGAAAAGGAGCCATGGCAGTCTGGGCTAGGCAAAAGCTTAGTCATTGGTGTCACTTTCTAAATTCTCTTTACTCATGCATTTTTAACCATAAACTGCCTCTCAGAGAAGGTAGTGATATCAGCAAAGGTCTCATTCATATAGGAAGGGGAACAAGTGTAGCATTTGCAGGTTTCTTCATCTTAGGGATCAGCATTTGTAAGAAGCCAGGAGTAAAAACAGCAACAACCTAGAGAACTTACTAAAATTTAAATTTAAAAAAAGAAAGGTAGTTGCTTACTCCAGGCTTGATGGTTGTGGTGTTCTCCACTTCATCTTATAGTTTGTAATGCTTTGGGGAATCTTTGGCAACAGAGCAGTTACACTAGAGGGTTGTGGTCCAACTGTGCTAGAGAAACTGAACTTGTCATGCAGAGAACAATTCAGTCCCAGTAAAAATCTCTGTAGCTGTGGGACAGTGTTCATTTCTACAAGTCTCCTTGATTAAAAACTAGCTGGTACTAAGATTCAAGACATAACTACCCCTACTGATGTATTAACTTATATGTATTTGCTTGAGAAACTGCTCAATTATTTTCTGATTTGATTGCATCTGTTCTCCAACTTCTTCATTCTTTTGATCATTTTGTAGAAGAAACCCATTCATGGGCCACCTTCTCTCCTAGCTGAATAGGAAGTATCTCTTTCTGTTTGGTAATTATCTACTTAGGCATTCTTTAGAAGTTACCAAAATGAATTGATTTAAATAACTGATTTTAATCATGACTAAAATCGACAAACAGAAAATCTTGATTTAAATAATGGCTTTTAATCTTGTTTTGTATCTGTATTTTTCAGTTATTTTCCTAGAAAAAGATTCATTCTTATTGGTTCAAATAACCATTAAACATGTTGATTTGCAACTAAATTGGTCCTTATTCTAAATTTTGTACTTTGCTAACTAGGAATATAAATGAATCTCTACATATATGTGAAGCTATATAATTGCTTAAATTGATGCTTCTATAGGAATTTGTTTAAAAGTGCACAAAAGCAGCATTTTAAATGTGCTTTTATTAGTTAATTGTTTTGGATACATAAAACAAAAAGTAGGCTTATTAAAACATGGTTTGCATTTAAAACTGGTGTATTAATCAAAGGAAGTATTAACTGTAGTGACTAGAGGGGTTGTTTCTGGTCAATATAGCACCAGAATTTAAAAGGTACTGAATCACCAGAATATGCAGATAGAAGTCTAGTAGGATTTTTAGAAGCACCTATCAGCATCTTCAGAGGCCTAACTCCGTTTGAAAATCTGGCCCACATTTTTTAAGTTTTTAGAATTAGATTTCATCCACTCCCTTGTGGCTTTTATTAATAGATTGGAAAAAGAAAACTAACTTCGTTGCTTTTGCAACTCCCAACTGGTTTCTCATCTTTGAATGAACTAGCCCAAAATGAAGAAGTATTCTCTTCACCTGCTTGCTAAACGGAAACCAAAAGTAATTAAGGCTAAGGCTTTTCAGCACATGAGGAACAAAGCACCTCAATTTGGAAAAGTGTAAATATTGTACATTTGTTCCATTGCTAAAGCTGCAAAGAATATAGATATCACTGTTGGCCTTAGGATATTAGAAACACATGGTAGGTGAGGCAGCATATTATATTGGACCAACTTCTGCTGGTGATGGACACTCTCTTTCAAGGAAGAAGAGATCTGTGTAAACTCAGAAGCTCATCTCTCTCCAACAGAAGTTTGTTTAATAAAAGATATTACCTCATCCATCTTTACCACTATTAATGGGCAGTCTGTTTGCTTTATGTGGAGGGAAGTGCGTGGGAAAGAAGTGCAGGTGTTAGAAGATAGTTAAGCATGTTTTTATTCTGTGCTCCTACCTGTGCTGCTGACTGCTTGCTATAGGAAGAGGTGGAAGTAACAAGAACATAAACTTGTACTATATATTAACAAACACTGCCTTTACAAGGCTTCCTTTGGAATACGTTTTATTTAGAGAAGGGAGGAGGCGTACGAATGACTGCTGAATGAAATAGTGAGCAAAAGAAGTTATTTTTTCTTAGTATCCTTTTTACCAACTAGATTTTATAATTTAATGCTAAGTATGCGTCACTTAATAATGTGCATCATTTATCAGCTTGTCATCTAAATAAACTATCTTGTCACAGAAAATACAACTATCATTAATAGGGGAAAATGTAAGAACTGTGTATTCATAACATTCATGTCTCTATTATTGCAGGTTCAAAAACTAAAATTAATTCTTAAAAGCACTACCGTGTTTCTTTTATTTCATTCAGTTTAAACAATGATTTTTAAATAGCTAATTTCATTTCGTGGTTTTCCTTTGTTAACATAGTTAATGTATTTGTGTTGCTGACACTGCAAAGCTGTTGAAATATTTTCATGTTATGATCTTATATTTACTTGTAAACAAAAATACCATCAAGTGGTCTCTCACTGGGCATTCTTAGTGATAAAGGGCTTGCTTGTTATGTGGCCATTAAACATTAAGATTCAGGTATGGTTGAAAATAGTTTAAACAATATTATTGTACTTATACAAAGCCCAATGTATGAAAGACAAAAGTAAAAAAAACTGACCACACATTCCCGTATATATCAAACTATGTTAACTTACTGTGTCTGAGTTCTCCCAGATTATTATTTTTTTTTTTTTTTAAAGAATTATATAAAACCCAAATGTTTTTCAGATCAGACAATCTTCCGGGAACACACTATAAGGAAAAAAATAAGTACTTCACATAGGTAGGATTTCTTGTATGAGGAATTTTAAAACACCTGCATGCATTTGTTTGCAAAAGGTTGAATGGCCAGTGTAGAGAGTATGATGTCATGGGCACAGGTATACTGGCCATCCAACCTTTCACAAACAAATGCGTGCAAGTGTTTTAGAATTCCTTACACAAGAAGTCCTATCTCTGAAGTACTTGTTTTTTTCCTTGAAGTGTGTTCCAGTAAGGTTGTCTGATCTGAAAAACTTTTGGAAGACCAAAAAAGTGAAGAGGCATTGCCAGGGGTACTGCTGAACAGCACTTGCCATTGAAACCTATGAATGTTGCTCCATGTGCTGGAGAAAGGTGGGAAAACACAGAGACTACAAATACACACACAGACAGAACTGAAGGTAATATAAAGGTCATCTAATATATGGCATATGCATTCATTATACATTTTGAACAGTGGATAAATTGTTGGGTTCTTTGATACTTAAATGAATAGTGACTGAGCATTAAGAATTACTAAAAAATAAGGTGTGGCTCCTGTTAATGATTAAAGTGGAGGTCTTTGGATCCCTTTGTAATAGAGATGGGAGGAGAAAAGGCTATGTATCTATGTGCAATGTGAAAAGTAATACTCTAGTTCCATATGAGTGGAGCCAAAATTAAACATGTAACAAGTGCAGTTATGGTCGGTAACTGCTATTATGGATCTGTACATATTTACAGAAAATTAGGTAAGACCTTTGGCTTATTGTGAATTGGTAGGTAATGGGCATCACTACTGGGTCGTAGTTAAGGATTCTTTTTGAAGCATATTGTCCTTATAAAGGGGGTGGAATATGAATGAACATCATAATATTACTATTACCAATATTATAGATCTGCAATAAATGTTGTATAGGATATGCCATGCAAAGTATCAATGACAAGGTTATAAATCGCTGAGATTGATAAGTACACTATATGTATGTTTCAGTGTTGTATTATGAATTCTAAAAATGTATGTGATGTATCTGTATCAAACACTTGTGCTGTACTACTGGGTTACCCGCCCACCCCCAGGCAGATTAGTGTCAGCACTGGTGACTCATCGAGGACCATCACCTTTACAGTGAGCACAGAGAGAGAAGCCAGAATGGTACCTATGAGTCATCAGGACATGTAGGGACATGGGTATGGTATGGGGACCTGCAAATGCCTTTCCATGCCCATGTGCTGTGAATTTGTTTTTGAAATCAGCCACATGGCAGACCACAGACTATAAAATATACCTGCACTATCTCCATCTTCTCTTCATTTCTGCTTCCTACCTCTGGGTCAGTTCACCTGCAACTGAACCTGTGAAACAAAGATCTGAGATCCATCCAGTCACAAGCCTGAAAACTACACAATTCTGCTGAGAATCCGATATATATGAACTTTAAACTCATTTTTGTAGTATCTTATTGCTTTGACCATTTAACATTTATCATGTTGTTTTGGTTCTTTTCTTTTAAAATAAAAGTTTAGTTTTAGCAACTAAAGGATTGGATGGCAGCATGATACTTTGGGTCAGTTTCAAGCATATGTTGCTTTGCTGTGGCTGACCCTTTGGGGATCGGGAACATTTTGATAAAGGGAATAGAGTTTTAATAATTTATCTCTTTACTGGTTCTACTTGGGGGGCTAGAAACTGAAATGCAATAAAAAGAGCTGTGTATTTCTTTTGGGAGGATTCTTGATAACCCGTGAGGGAGATCAGGAGCACTATTTGTGACTGATTGGTGAATTTAACTGCAGTTTTAGTCACCAGTTCGGGAGAATCTGCTCTCCTTTTTGTGGCCTGCCTTGACCTTGGCATTTTCAGATGGGTTATCCTAGGCATGGACGGGTCACATGTTTGTTCCTTAATTTCTGTGTATGGTGTTTTCTGTGTGCTTCTGTAATTCATGTAGTACCTAAAGAAAACAGCCTAAGGAAAAGTGCTTATAAGGATTAGTCTATTCTACAACATGTCATTGTATAGCAAACATTTTCCAACTGGTCAACCCTGCAACTAAAAAAAAAAAAAATCATCTAGTAAGTGACTGAACATCACATTTGCAAGAAAGGCTGTGTGGGGCATTTTGATTTCAAAATTTCTTTAAAGTCTCCAGAGGAAGTGGATTCTGAGATATCTTGCTTTTGGTTTTCAAAGAAAACTAATCTTAGTAGGAAAACTTGAAGCACATTGGTCACAGTATGCTTTCCAAACTAATAATTGGGCTGCTTGCTTTTAGTCAATTAAGAAAATACTTTATGTGCAGTGTTGTTGGGGGGGGGTTGTACATAGATAATCAAGCATCACTCTAAAATCTATGTAAACAAAGAAAATTCCACTGCTTAACTGTTTATTAGGACCTTTTTCTACTAAGAATTTATCACCCAGAAAGCTTAACACATGACATCTGCTTAATGGTTCTAGAAATATCTTGAAGTGGAATATCAAGTAATTAAAGCACTATCAAAGCCTATATTAAAACAATGCTTCTAGGTGTCATACAAAGAATTTCAAGTGAAAAATAGCTGTTACTGTAATTGAAACAGGACTGAATATTACTAAAGGTCATTTTCAGTCAATACTAGCATAAATGGGTATTCCCTAAACGTGCAATATATGAGGCTGGCCTGTCATTTATCAAATGTACTGTTGAATATGCATTTGAGTTTCACTTGATGAGCAACTTACACTGGGAGAAATACACAAACCAGCTTTCTTTTAACTTGATAACATAAATGTCTATTACAACTAGAGTTCTGTTAGGCTTCCTGTGAAATTCGACATCTCACAGAAAGCAGACTAGGAATCAGAACTTTTTTTTAATGACCCATGAAGCATTGTTGGTTTCAAAAACCACCTATGGTTTTTTGGCCTTATGTGTTTTTCATAATAGCTTTCTTGCTGACTTGCTGTGATTGGGGGAGCAGAATGCTACTTTTCCTAACTCTGTGGTGTTTTAGAAAATCTATTGGAGATGAATAGAAGATGATAGGGGTTGAGTAATGGGATGTACTCTTTGAAGTTTTGACTGTATAAAAGACAGGATTTATTTATTTCAAACAATGCTCACTAATGTAGATGCCTTGGAAGTGACATTTTTGTCTTCATTAAAACAAGAGGATAAATCTGCTACAGAGAATGCTACAAAATATGTTGTATTTAAAATTTTTCCCCAAAATTACTGGTTTTGCTCTCCAAAGTTTTTGGAGCTTTTCATAGCTGTGTCTTGGTTTGAGGACCATGGACAGCTCCTTTTACCTTGTGACTTCAATATGAGTTTGTGTATTTATATGACACTGGCTTAGAAATGCCCCAGTCAGGCCTCCATTTTACAGAAAAATAGACCAAAAACTAACCACTCCAGAAAGTTTGTGGCCTAGGACAGAAGACAAGACTCAACAAATCTTAGGATGGGGACAGATATTGGTAAAGTTGGTACATTTGGATAAATTAGTAATCTCTGGTAAAAGTATTTACAAGAATCATCAACCTAGCTATATTAATATTCTACGCATTATTTTTATGTAAATTGAGGAGGTGGAAGGCTGTTTGATGGTTTCAATATTGAACTTATAGGACCAGTAGAAGACAATGTATCTGATTGTATGTTTACATCATAGATACTAATATATTGACTGTTGGGAAAATGAATAATTCTAGTTCTCTGTGTGGGAGGAAAGACCCTGAAATTAGCCTGTTAATCCTGTTTGCTTAGCTGCAGTATAAAACAAAAATGGCATTTCATAAACGACAGACTAGCCTCATATATTGCACACTTGGGGAATATACATATAACAGCTATTTTTCACATGAAACTCTTTGAATGGTGTCTGAAAGCATTGTTTTAATATAGATTTCGATTGTGCTTTAATGACTTGGTAAATGTCTTGAAAGTGGAATATCATGAATGTTCTATTGTTGTTAAATGCATGTTTCTTCAAGATAATTTTCTGGTCATGTCTATAAAGAGTAAAAATAAACTTTTTAAAATGGAGTCTATATATGGTGCCTAAATTATTCTTGTCACTAGCAATGATCTGAGAACCGAGTTTATCCCATTAGGAAAATGTAAAGCATTTGTAAATCATTGCTCAGCTGGTTGTTGGATATAATTATGCTGCCAAATAATAAAATTGCTCTAAATATAACTTTGCATATAATTAACTTCCTAAAATCTTTTAAGTGTGTAATATTGACCAAATGTATCCTTATTTTGTTGGTATTTGAATACAAAGGGGAAAACACCTGTTAATTATTGGCACTTACTTGATAGGTTAACTAGAAATTGAGGAAAGATTTGCAATGTTTAATTTCAGATAACTTCTTGAAAGTGAGAATGAGATTGAATTTCTACTTCACATTTTGTAATTCAGTTCCCAAGAGGTTGGCTTGTACAACTATAGGTTATGCATTTTTGGCTTCTGCTGTAATATTAATTTCATGGTTAACAAGATTTGATTTAAGATCGTACTTATCTGACAAAATGAAATTTGAATCTGTTAATTACTGCCTGTTGAGTGAATGTGCAAAGAAAACAAATAGCGAAATGTTACCCTGATCACACAGCATAGGCTCACTCAACTACTCGATGAACACTGTAAAATTATTCTCAGTATAACTGAGCATAAGTTTATAATTCACATCAGAATGGGTGTGCATGTGATACAGTGAAGCAATAAATTGTTTTGGAATGATTAAAATTGACACTTGCTCTGTACATCAGATGTTTGCTTTCCTGACACTAAGCATGAATTACTAATGGACAAAGCCAAGGTAGTTTAAGGGTCATGAAAATACTAACGCTATTACTGTACATTTTCTAAATGTGCTCTTTAATCCTTATTACTTTCTAGACGTCACAGTAGCTTTATATTGCTTGGTGTTATAGTGTTAAATATTCAGGCGTTCACATGTTCTGTTGGTCAGTGACTAGCCCAGGCCATAAGGCCAAATTGTGCTTAATTACGGTGAAGTAAATACAGAGTAGTTCTATTGATTCAGTGAAAGCATTGTAAAGGGATACTTTTCCATTTCCAATTCTGCAGAATCACACCAGGAGCAAATTGTTAAAGCCTAAATCTACTGTTCATATCTTTAGTGGGACTTCCTAGAGTTGAGGTTTACCCAACGCTCTGGTATTATTAGAAACATCCTGAGTCTCTGTGTAAAACGGGTGAGCATGCAGTTGGTCATTTCTTTGATGAGTATCATCTGCAAGAAGTGATGTGCACAAACTATGTACTCACTGGCACAAAGTGTCTGAGACAAGATTGTGTTGCATAGAACATTAATTGTAACTGTTGGCCAGCATTGCTAGTCATTATATTAATTACATCTATATTCTTTTTCATGTTACTGCAAGGTCAACATTAAGGAGTAGCCTATGGCTCTTGATTATATTTCATGTACCCAAACTGGGGAGTGGAGAGAGAGCCAGGAATCAAAATCAGCAAGCTGGAATTTTGGGTAACAAAAGATGCATAGGAGAGAGATACTAAATCTTTAGGGCTTCAAATATAACTCCCAGATTTGTGTATCTGCTAAGAATTGTAGTCTTATGCTTGGTGCTCCTAACTGGAGCTGGTCAGAGATTTTTGACTGCAAGTTTTGTGTCAGAAAATGTTGATTAGACTGAATCAAACATAGGTCTGGAAGGGACTCTAATCCTGTCCCGTACACTGAGGCAGGACTAAAAATTCTAGCCCATCCCTGACAGTTGCTTTTCTAACCTGTTCTTTAAAACTGCTAATGAATTCCACAATCTTCTTAGGTAATTTGTTCCAGTGCTTACTACACTTAGTTATGAAGTTTTCCCTAATGTCTGATCTAAATCTCCCTTGTTGCAATATAAAACTGTTGCTTTTTTTCTATACTTACTAAATAAGGAGAGCAATTTATCCCCCTCCTCTTTATAACAGCCTCTTACTACTTGAAGACTGTCCAACTGCAGATACCAGCCATACCAATGTCGTTACCCTCAATACTCTAAACACTTACCATACCAACAACAGGAACAACCAGACAGGAGCAGGTAAAGATATCAGAGAAGACGCCAAAATCAGAACGACCAACTGTCATCACAGCCATCCTCCTCCTCAAAGCAGCAGCAACAATTTTGAGAATTTGGTTGGGGGCATGAACAACCTCCCCACACCAGCGACAATCCACACTATACCTTCCTTTGGCCATCGCTTAAAACCATACCTGGACAGGTGGCATTCCATAACATCGGACAAGAGGGTTCTAGAAATCATCCAACAGGGTTACTCCATCCCCTTTACCTTTATTCGACCCACACAAACCCCTCCCCCGTCCCTCTTGAGGGACACACCTCACATACAACTTCTGCAACAAGAAGTGGAGTATGTAATAGAATTGGGAGCAGTGGAAATAGTCCCTTCCAAATATAAAGGGAGAGGATTCTACTCCTGTTACTTTTTAACAACAAAGAAAAATGGGGGCTGGAGGCCTATAATAGACTTAAGAGGATGCATGTTGTATAAACAGAAAAGGATGCATGTTTTATATAAACAAACAAGGTGGGGCTCATTCCCGATCACCATGTGCAGAAGCCACCAAGCTATGGACATGGTGTATCAATCCTAGTATAGATATATCGGCCTCATACTTACCTGGATTGCTAAATACCACAGCAGACTCACTCAACAGGCACTTTATAGCAAAACACAAATGGGAACTAAACGACAAGGTGCTCCTACACATATTTCAACAATGGGGACAACCATCTATCGACCTCTTTGCAACCCAAAGAAACAGGAAATGCCATGCCTTCTGTTCCAGGGCAGGACTAGGCAACAAATCAGTGGGGGGGCGGGGGGAACACACATTCCTTCTTAATTGGAGGGGAAAAATTATTATATGCATTCCCATTCCCAACCCTACCCCTAATTCACAGAACATTACAGAAAATACGAGCGGACACGGCGAAAGTGATTGATTGTCCCTACTTGGCCGAGGCACATGTGGTTTCCTTGCCTCCTACAGATGTCAACATGTCTGCCAATATCAATCCCATTGCAAGATGACCTGTTCTATCAGGACGAGGGTCAGACTCTCCATCCACACATACACAATCTTCCCCTCACAGCGTGGCTCCAACATAATGATCTACAATGTTCAGAACAAGTAAAAGATATTTTATTAAACAGCAGAAAACAATCAACTAGAAAGACTTACCTGCAGAAATAAAAGAGATTCTCCTCATGGTGGAAACAAAAGCAAATCTCACCTACCTTTGCTCCAATCCCAATCATCTTGGACTACATCTTCCAACTTAAAAACTCAAGTCTTTCGAAGAGCTCCATCAAAGTGCACCTGGCCTCGATACCTGCTCTTTACCTGAGAACAGAAAACAATACAATGTTTACTGACCCACTTGTTAAACAATTTCTTCGTGGCATGCAAAACGTATATCCTGACATCCGCCCACCCATTCCACCCTGGAATCTAAACCTCATGCTCCATTTCATAACCCAGAAACCATTTGAATCTCTAACAACCTGCCCATTGAGCCATCTGTCCATGAAGGTGGCCTTTTTAGTGGCTATTACATCAGCCAGACTTTTGGGTGAACTGTCAGCATTAATGGCTGACTTCCCCCCCACACACACCTTTTTTCACCCAGACAAAGTAACATTACATACTCATCCGAAATTCATTCTCAAAATTAACACTTCGTTTCATAACCAGGAAATTAATCTACCGACTTTCCATCCTAAGCCACATATAGATGCACATGCAGCGCTCCTAGACACATTAGATGTTAGAAGGGCTTTGTTTCATCTTCTTGATAACCAGTATAGGGAAGCACTGTTTATAACTGGCTGGGGAATCTAACTGTAGTGTTAGCCACTAGTTTGGCAGAATCTGCTCTCCTTTTGCAGCCTGCCCTGACCTTAGCATTTTCAGGTCGGCTCTCTGCGTATTGATGGGCCACAGGAATTTGTTTGTAAGGCTAGAAAACAAACTTGATAGCATCTCCTGAGAATATGTTATTGGTAGCGCAATGTTAAACACAGGTTAGAGTACTAATTTCACTTGATATCTGGAAGCGACTAATTTAAATGTTCTTTTTCTTGTCTCTCCTATTCACTGTTCTAAGGGCCTTTATTCAGTCCTGTAAATATGAAGTACACTTCTGGCAATAAGCATTGTAAAGTTCAGTTTTTACCACAGCTAAAAATGAGGCACCTTATTTAGAACATATTCTAAGCAATTGTTAGAATCCCACCTGCAGTGTTCCTGGGTCAATCGTTCTATTTCTAGGAATGATGCATTGTTAAGACGGGTTAGTGAACTCGAATGTTTTTACTACTTACTCCACACCTAAGATAATAGCCACCAACTCTTATCTTCTTCTCTCAGCAAACTTCTGTCCAACTGGCAACTCACATTATTGCTTGGCAAAAGTTCCTTAATTTCCGCATGAAGAAATCTGGCATAAAATGTGTAAACATATTGGCAATATTTCTATTTTTACCAATTGTAAGATAACTTAATATCAATTTTTGTACAGAATAAATTAATTCAAACAATCTTCAATATGGGTGATTCCTGCTGCAGAGAGAATAGCATGCTCAGATTGCAGCCATATGTGGGAGGCTGCCCCTTTGTTAAACATTTTGGGGAATTGGCAGACTGTGTTCCATCTGTCAACTGACATAAGGTTGTGAGTCTCCCCGTTAGTGCAATAGTAATGGAGGTGCCAGGAAAAACTGTTTGAACAGTTGGGAGTACTAACAAGTAAAGCATTTTCCATGACAGCTAAATAGAAGGCCCACAACTTTGTATCAATTGACAGATGGTTTGAAAAAAAAATTTGCTACATTCTTTAATTGAAGACATTTACCAGTTTAAAGTCGCCTACAAACAATTTTGCTAGGTGTATACTCTACACATTGAACTAATTCCTTATATATATTTATGCCTGTTACCTACTGTCGTGCAAATTGCTTTTCAACTAGCTAATTAGTTTTTTAATGAACAATGGTGGGGTTTTGCAATTAACAATAATGATGGGTAAGCAAGTAGGTTTTTGTGTGTTGGCTGGAAAATTTTCACAGCAAATTTGCAAGGCTGCTATATCTCGAATTTGTTTGACACGTGTTACTTGTTGACTTACATTTGCGTTTGATTCATACTTAACACTATGCTTACATAGCTTTTCAATACACCAGCTATCTTGGATCTTTCGTGTTGAGGAGCTGTAGATGGAGTAGCAGATATTACGTGTTCCTAATCACAAAATGTAGAGTGGGCTGGTTTAGCTCTACTTTCCTTTGGCAAAGCCTTCTTATCTATTCTAGTTCTATTGGGAAAACAATAATTACAGTCTGGACTTTTGTGAACAAGGCTAGCTGCATTTCATTTTGTAAGCCCCATATTCAGTGCTAATAATTGGAGACTTTTGTAACTCCACAAGCAGTTAGTGCATCATTTTTACTGGGAACAATGTGCCTAGTTAATACTTCTACTGAAAATGGATTTCTGGAAATTGTTTGGGTTCGTGCCAACCCAGGTATCTAGTAAATCAAGTGCAAAATGCATATTGCCTTTACATAATGATGTTTTTTCATGCAGACTGGGAAATGGAATTTTGTTGGATTTTTGTAGTGGTGGCTGAGCTGCTTGGTAATTCTCTAACTCATTTTATTTCTTCCTGTTACATCATTAAAATGTGCTGTAATGCTACAGTTGGCCAGAAATAGGTTACATTTGTGGATTGGGCTATCAGATCTCCAATAACTTCCTGTTTGTATAACCAGTACTGAATGGTAGTTTAGTTGCATTATACTTTCCCTGTATTTTACCAACTTTTTCCTATTTTGTACATATGTACTGCATTAGTATAGCCATGAATCTAGAACTGTTTGTCATTAGAAGCAGCAAACTTCAAATACTATTCATGGGGGGCTAGAGGTGATGTATACTGAAGTGTGGCAGAATTTTTATTTTTCTAAATTTTGATGGATATCAGTTTTAAGATTTTAAGTATTTTTTGATATTTTTAAGTTTTCAGTTGTCCAGAATTATGGGTTTTAAGCATTGTTTTTATTGATTTAAATCTTCACAATACTGGGAACTTATGGGTGGAGAGGAGTTGGACAATAATTATCTAATGACAATAGACACTGAGATTTAAAAAGTTAAAGCTTTTATAACCCTTTAAACATCTTTTATCATATGTCAAAATATACAAATAAATACCCTTAAATAAAGTAATATTAATCTTCCTTTGCCTATCTGTAAATTTTGTCATTGATGGAAATTATTTTTCGTGTGTGTACACACAATGAATTAAAAGAAATAGCCATGGGCTATTTAGCCATATAAATAAAAAGAAAACAAAGAATGAAGAAGTAGGACCACTAAATGCTAAGAATGTGGTGGAGATTAAAGATAATATAGGTATAGCCCAACACCTAAATTAATATTTTGCCTCAGTTTTTAATAAGAACGAGGAGCTTTGGGATAGTGGCAGGAAAATTTAGTTAAACTGAAGAAGATGGGGATTTATATGTGAATTTAAGGATGGAGAAGGAACTTGTTCAAGAGGAGACTACAGTGAGTCATGCTGATAGGTGGACTGTCAGTCTGTAGGGAGATTTTCTGAGTTACATTACAGATGAGACTGCAGTAAGATGCCTGTGTTGGTGCAGTGGGCAGTTGCATAGATTATAGAAGATCTTTGAGTATATTAATACATTATTCAGCAAAATTGCTTTACTTACTGCAAGTGAATGTGCACTGATCAGGTCTTAGCTATATAAAATTGACTCTTCATTGAATGTGAATTTTGTAAAAAACTTTATGTACATAGACCTAATACATTCAGTTTCAATATTCTGGTAAAACAGAACTCTTTGCTTGCATTCCTATAAGAAAGTTGTCTGAATCCTATTTTACAAATTGAACATATTCATAGTTTGATTCATAACATTAGAGGCCAGAAAAATCATGTAGTCTGACCTTGTGTATAACACAAGACATAGAATTACACCCAGTTGTCCCTGCACTGGACCCAATAACTTGAATCTGACTGAAGCCTACCTTCTGAAAAAAAATCCACTCTTGGTTTAAAGACACTAAGATATGGAGGAGCCACAATTTCCTTTGATAGTTTGTTCCAGTTGTTAATCATCCTCATTTAAAGATTTGTGCCTTCTCTCTCATTTGAGTTTGTCTACCTTCAGCTTCCAGCCACTGGTTCTTGCTGTGCCTTTCTCGGCTAGATTGAAGAGCCTCCTTTAGCAACCAGTATTTCTTCCTCATGAAGGTACTTATCAAATATAATCAAGTCTCACTTCTCAGTTTGTCTCACTGTATGGAGATTTTTCCAATTTTTGAGGCTTTTTTTCTGGACCTTCTCTGATTTTTCAAAATCCTTTAAAATATGTGGACACCAGAACTGTTCACAGTATTCCATGATCAGTCTCCATACCGCTTTATACAGCAATAAAAGATTCTTCCTCCTCTGTTTATACAAGGATCACATTTAGCCACAGCATTGTACAGAGCGTTCATGTTGAGATGCTTGTCTAATGTGATCCCACAATCCTTTTCAGTCACTGCTTTCGAGGATACAATAAACATTCTCTAGGTATAGGCTGCATTTGTGGTCCTAGCTGTACCTTGCATTTGGCTGTATTAAATGTTTGGCCTCAACTTACCAAGAAAACCAGATAATTCTGTATGACTGCCCTGTCCACATTATTTACCATTCTGACAATCATTGTCACATGCAAATCTTCACAGCAGTGATTTTATACTTCCAGGTCAAGATGAAAATGTTGATTAGCATTGACCCTGATACCAGTCCTCGTGGAACCCCAATAAAAACACCCCCATTCAGTTCACCTTTGACCACTGCTTCTTGAGATCCATTTAACCATTCCTAATCCATTTAGTATGTGCTGGACTGATATTGTATACAAATGATGTGTGGTGGGAAGCCTTACAAAAGTCAGTATTGCTGTGTTGGGATCCCTGCGGCTCATGCTGGAACTGTGGGACTGCTGTGCCCTTAACTCTCCAGCCTGGGCTGTCTCTTTCCATGCTTGCTAGTGACAAGCAGCAAATCTCTCCAGGTGTTATCACTCAGCAGCACAACAGCACGCAGCGGAGCCCCACACCCAGCTAAATTGCATGAATGCTTTCAGCGCACCTCACAAACCAGACAGAGAAAACTCTCCTTCGCTCCTGCCTTGTGCCCCGGAAGTATACCATCTTACCCTAGTCAGAAGCCAGCCCAGTATAAATTTATTATGTAATCTGCCCCTCCCTCAGTTTAGAGAAGATATATACAAGCCTTTATTAACTGAGCTGAGATTTTCCGAATACTTCAACCGAATCACAGTTTTAGATACAATATAAAACAGAATTATTAACTACAGAAAGATAGATTTTAAGTGAGTATACGTGGCAGGCATACAAAATCAGATACCAAAGAAAATAAAAATAAACTCACAATCTAAATCTTAAACCTTACAACACTACGCAGTATTTAGATCAAGCATTTTTCTCACCCCTGTTGGATGTTACAACTCTTTAATATATGGGGACCAGTCTCCTTAAGTTCAAGTCTTTGTCTTCTACACCATTCTTGTTGCTTCCTGTGTAGGTAGGGGAAAGGCCAAAACAGGACAACATTCTTAGTTATTCTATATCCTCGGTCCATGTGCCTGAAAGACACTAGCCCGGATGTGTCCTCATAGGCTTTGTTGAGTCACCTGAGTTGAGCAATCCCCATTGTATGGTCTTGTGCAACTATCTTTGTATTGTAAATCCTTTGTTTACTATTCCTCTGCTAGATAATGTTCACTGAACCTTCTGCTGGGTGGAGACCCACCACCCTTATAGAAGAAAATTTTAAGCTTACTGCATATTTCTCTAACAATGGTACAACAAAATTTCATAACTCGCTACACACTAACAATGCACATTTTGACAGAGCATTGGGTTTCACCTGGTGGTGATCTTTTGTATGATATTTTACAGGGCATGCTTTTTATGAAATGTCAACCGTATATGAATTATGGGGGTTACAGGGTGCTGCTTTGAGGTAGTGTTACAATTACATCAACACAGGTACCACTGCACTTCAAAGAAGGAAATCAGGTTTGTTTGATATTCTTTAGTAATAGAATCTTCTATCAGTGCTTCCCTTACTTTACCTTAGATTGATGTCAGGTAACCAACCTGTAGTCATTTGGGTCATCAACCCACTTGGCCTTTTTGAATATTGCTACATTAGCACTTCTTGACATAGCATACGTGGAATTACACTGGTTATCATTGATTGGACAAAGTCACAGCTACAGGGCCAACTGGGCCCTGAGATCCCTTCTGTTATTTCTCAAATGCACCCCTAGGGGACAGGCCTGGCTTCCTGCATGTAACTAAAGTGGAACCGCACAGTCCAGCCCCTCTAGGACCAGATTGCTGGACTGCAGCCCGCTGGCTCCCACCTATGTTAATGTCACAAGCCCAATTTGGCTTTGGCCCCTGCAAGAGTTTCCCTTCAGGAGCCCCTGGCAGCATGCATTTGCAGATGCACAAACAGTGTCTTCAAAGCAAAGCATTACTTATTCATTCCTCTGCAGTACAAAGCACACAGAGGAAAGGATAAAAATAATGGAGGCCAAACTGATTGGTTTTCACCTATCCTTTCAGGCCTAAATGCTAGGCTCTGCTTAGGACTGCCTGCAGCACCTATATTTCTCCCTATCTGTGTAGCAACCACATGGACTGGTGACCTCTTTTTCTTCCAGGGGAACCATGTTAGCTGTTTAGGGTCTTTATGATCTCAGTCTTGGCAAAACAAATCCTGCTGACTTTACTGGCACCTGAACGTAGCATCTTTCAGTCATAATCCTTTTGTTCACTTCCCACTTTTGAAGATGGGTATCAAAGGCTATCCTAAAAGGGAGAATGTGGGTTATCTCCTTTATCGTTTCCTTTAACTTAACTCCTGGCATTCAGGTAGGTTGATATCAAACAGCCAGCCAAAGGAGCATATAGTGTTTCTTTTAAAAAAAATCACCATATCTGCCTTATTCTCCAGAGACCCAATGCAAACCCCTGAACTTTGTTAATGATTTAAATGAACAAATATAACAAACCAAGGTCATACGTTTTAGTTCTAATTTAAATTCATTGTCTACTAGTGAATACACACTGGTATAATTTATTTTTTTAAAAAGTAGTATTGTAAGAACTTCACATTTATATGCATTAGGCTTGTTTGATTCCTATACCGACTTTAGCGGGAGGTACTACTTTGATGTGCAGTATCAGCCTGACTGGCCAGCATATTGATGGCATATTCACATAACTCTATTGCATCTGGGTATTGCTGTACATATGGTAACCATTTGGGAATCCTATGAGGTGACACTTGTGCTATGGTGGACTAAATCAGAATGTCCTTGCTTTATCTGAGATTTTTTTTTACTCTTAATATGTTAACTTGCCACTTTCTGCTTTATTAGCTAACCCAGTGACCGTCTCTAAATCCACTAAAATGACCCATTATCTTCCAGCCACCTCCATTTTTTTCCACCTTCCGCTGGTACATCTCTCTCAGGATCAAAGCTTGAATAACTAATTCTATCTACTCTCCGTTCATCCCCATCAGTTACTGGTACTGGGTGTGCTCTATCTCAGACATCTATAGGATTTAGACACACACAACTAATTAGTAACTCAGGCTATGTACACACGACAAACTTGTCCCGCAATAAGCTATTGCGGGACAAGGAAAGCACTATAAATATAGCGCTTTGGTGTGTACACATGAGCTGGTTATATCGCAAGGGAGCGTTCACCCGTGTGAACGCTCCTTTGCGGTACAAGAGCAGTGCATAGTGGGCACCTGTCCCACCATGCACTGCCCACAGCCAGCCCCCTAGTCCAGCTGCAGGGCTTCAGATGGCGGTGAGAGCTGCGTGCTTAAGCGCTGCAGCTCCCGCCGCCACCCGAAGCCCCGGGGCTGAGCTAGGGGGCTGGCTCGAACCCTCACCGGTTTGGGCCAGCCCCTTAGGTCAGTCCAGGGGTTTGGGTGGCGGCAGGGGCTCCAGCGCTTAAACGCTGCAGCTCCCACTGCCACCTGAAGCCTCGGGGCTGAGCTAGGGGCCCCCTAGCTCAGCCCCAGGGCTTCAGGTGGCGGCAGGGGCTCCCACCG
>ML685819.1:8025070-8141173 GCA_007922175.1 Pelusios castaneus
GCTCCCGCTGCCACTCGAAGCCCCGGGGGCTGAGCTAGGGGGCTGCAAGGTTTCGGGTGGCGGCGGGAGCTGCGGCACTTCGGGTGGCGGCAGGGACAGCCCCTGCCGCCACCCGAACCCCTGGACTGAGCTAGGGGGCTGGCTCGAACCCTCGCTGGTTTGCGCCCGCCCCCTAGCTCAGTCCAGGGGTTCGGGTGGCGGCAGGGGCTCCGGTGCTTAAGTGCCGCAGCTGCCACTGCCACCCGAAGCCCTGGGGACTGAGCTAGGGGGCTGGCCCGAACCGGCGTGGCAGCCGGTTCAGGCCAGCCTCCTAGCTCAGTCCAGGGGAGCCACTGAACCTGGCAGCTCCCATAACAGTCAATTTCACTGCTCTGCTAGAGCAGTGAAATTGACATATTTGACAGCTCCAATGTCCCAGAGTGGCCTCGATTGGCACTCTGGGACATTTCCGGAGGCTGTCTACCACGCAAAATGGGTACACATGTTCTGCAGTAATGCTAACCACTCTCGATTTGAGTGATTTAACTGTTGCATGGTCAGAGGGTGTTGCCGCGCAACAGGGAAAATGATCGTGTGTACGCTAGCAGCTTTATTGCGCGGTAAGGAGCCTTACCGCGCAATAAAGTGATCGTGTGTACATGGCCTCAATATTGCAGCAGATCACCACTTACTGACTGAAGTACAGATTGTGCAGGGGATGAACAGATTACCTTAGTGTTTACCTTTTACAATTTAGTGGTTTACAATTTACCCTAGTGTTTACCTTTACAAGTACAGTGTTTACAATTTAACTTCTGCTTAGATAGTTTGAATCACTTAATACTTGAGTATTATTATTGAGTAAGTAGGCAGTATATGGCACTAAAAGTGCTCTCTTATGCAGGATTTGTCTGATGTGAAAGCACATTTTGCTTTTTGCTTTAATTTTCTGAAAAATGCGAGCTATACAAAGATCATGATGTGCCATCAGTAAAACTAGTACACTTAATGAAGCAAGGAGTAGACAGCTTTTACCCTGTAAATTATACTAATTCTTATACTTATGAACTTTGTTTCTCATCTTGTCAGTCTAAATTAGTTTGTTCTGCACAATTATTGGTTATACTACATAAATTTACTTATTTATTTGAAAGTAGCAAGGGTCAGAAGAAGTCAACTGAAGTAAGTTTTGCATTTTCCTGAGCCAGCCAAACTATCCTATATTAAGGATTGTTATTTATTGGATAAATGACCATGAAAACTAAGTGACAGTAGCTTTATGAAAATAAATAATTGCATATTACATGCAAAAATCTGTAATAGTTGATTATCAAAGTACAGAAAACTTTGGGACTGGAAAAAAAGAAAAGGCAGCCTTAGTTGATGTGCAGGTTCATGTAAACATTATACAGATTTCCCTCAAAGTATCTTGTTCATATGTCATCTGCTTTTCTATTTATTGAAATATTGCTCTTACATTTCTTAAACAACTTAGAATGTAAGAATGACAGGGTCAGATGAATGGTCTTCCTAGCCCATACGCTGTCTTCTTACAATGGACAATGCTAGATGCTTCAGAGGGAATTAACAGAACAGAGCAATTAAGTGTTCTGTCCACCTGTCATCCAGTCCCAGCATCTGTCTGTCAGAGGACTGGAACACCCATAGCAGGGGCTGTGTCCCTGACCATCTTGGGTAATAGCCACTGATGTACTTGTCCTCCATGAACAATTGCTCTTCATGGGGCTGTCCCTAGGAGTATAGTAGGTTAAAATATGTTTCTGAATAAAGAATTTAATTTATAGTATTGAATATTACACTTCCATATGCTGATCATCTGCTTTCTTCTAACATTTTTGTCAAATAAGGAATCACTGACTGCCTTTAATCTTCTTTCAGTAAAACGCTTCAGAGAACCAAAGCATGAAAGACGTCCTTGGAGGATATGGTAAGTGTTTAATTATAAATAATTTCTAGAATGCTTTTTATATCCTAAATGTTCATCTTATGGAAAATGAAAGAATGATCATTTGACTATAACGTATGATATATTAAAGCACTTTAATAGTCAGACTTAAGTAAATACATGAGGAATGATGAACAGTGGCTATTTCACTGTTATTTCTGTTCATGTCTTACTACATACATCTTAGAAATCTCAAACTAGATGCTAAAGATTCAAACAAATATTTGTGTGAAAGCTTGCGGTATCCTTTAAGTACTTGTTTTACTCTTTCTGGAGACAAAACTAAATCTTCAAAAAATATGCATGTGCAAATCCCGACTAAGTCTTTGGGTTCTGTGCATTGAATTGAAGGAAGAATTTGGCCTGTAATATCAAAAAGCAGAATGTGTTATCAAAACTTGGTAAACTGGCAGTCTTATCTTATGTGCAGGTTCACATAAACACTATTCAGATTTCCTACAAAATGTCTTGTTCGTATGTTCTGTTCCTCTATTTCCTCTTCGAGTGATGTCCCTGTAGGGGTGCTCCACTCTAGGTGCTTGGTGCGTCCTCGCGCCGAGCCCGGAGAATTCTTTCTTCGCAGCCCCGCTCTGGCCATGTCCGCGCGCCCCCCCGCGCTGCCGTTAGAATCAGGGGTCACGTGGGCACGGCCAACCTCCCTCAGTTCCTTTCCAACCGTCTTCGGTTCGGGCCGAAGTCCGCAGCCGCTCCTCACCTGACAGAAAAAAAAAAAAATTAAATTAATTAACAGTAGGGTTAAGTTTTAAGGTTGTTTAGAGTTAAGTAGTTAACAGTTTTAAAATACTTTAGACGTAGTGTTAGTTTAAAAAAAAAAAAAAAAAAAAAAGCGGCGAGAAAGACTCAACGGGAGTCTAGCTCCTGCTTCGTTTATTTAAAAAAAAAAAAAAAAAAAAAAAAAAAGAAGAGAGAGAGAAGAAAAAGCCCGGGTCCATGGGTTTCAAGCGCTGCTCCTCTGCAGGGAAGCAATACCACTCTCAGATGGACACTCTCAATGTGTCCGGTGCCTGGGTGAGGGGCATGTTGCTCACAAATGCCCCCACTGCTGCAGTTTAAAGGCAAGAGCAAGGAAGGACAGGGAGCTCCGGTTAAAGAGCTTCCTGATAGAGCACTCGTTGAGACCAGCCTCAGACCCTGGTCTCAGCGCTCCTCCAAGACACAGGGGCAGGGACGAGAGAAAAAGGTCGTCCACCCCTTCAAGAAGCCCCTCCAGGAAGAGGGCAGCGCCGCCAAAACCAGTGGCAAATTTAAAACCATTCGGTACCGCGGCTGGAAAGACGCTGAGGGAGAAGATCCCCGGCGCGGAGTTGAGGTCCCGATCGGTGCCGACCTCCTCCTCTGTGAGACCTGAGAAGGCAGCTCCTACGGCGCCGTCACCAAGCCTGGGGGCTGAGACAGGCTCGGCACCGGCAACTGTCATTGAAACGGGGCTGGAGCCTGCGGAGTTTTCAGCTCCCTCGGTGCCGACGCCACCTGCTGGCCAACCCAGCGCAGTGCAGGCACAAGCCTCAGCAGCAGCCCTGCAGCCACAATCTCAGGGCATAGCTGCTTCCACTGCCACAGGGGGCAAGAAAAAGCAGAAGACCCGTCATATGGAGCCTGAGGATTCTGATTCGCCTCAATTCTCTCCATTCTCTGATGCAGAGGAGGATCAAGAGTCTCATACCAGCGTTTCCCCACGACGTCCTATGGCTCGCTCATTGTCTCGCAGCCAGGACCAGATAGGATGCACAGGCGACCTATGGGGCATGCCTCCATGGATGGCTCCCCCTATGCCATACCCAATGCAGTGGCATAATTGGGATATGTGGTCCTCATTCATGAGGTCCTATAGCAGACCCTCCGGCTCAGGCAGAAAACCCTTATCACCTGCAACATCGAGCCGCTCTCGCTTCTTATTTGGTCAGCAGTCTGAGGCTTCTTTTCAGATGGATATTCTGTCCGATCAGGATGAAGAAGCAGTCCCTAACACCTCTTCTTCTTCACATCCTGACGAGACTATCATCCAGCACGCATCTTCTAGTGCGGATGATTTTAAACAATTCCAGGAACTGTTCAAGCGGGTGGCACAGGACCTGGACATTGATTTGGATGAGGTGCCTCAAACACAGCACAGGCTACTGAAAATTTTAGGGACATCAATTCCTTCCAAGGTAGCCTTGCCAATGAATGGTGCAATCATGGAGCCTGCAAACCTCACTTGGCAGACTCCAGCAACCATCACGCCAACGAATAAGAGGGCAGAAAAGAAATACTATATTCCCCTCAAAAGCAATGAATATTTGTTTGCGCACCCTCAGCCTAATTCACTCGTGGTGGAGGCCGCGCAACAGCGTAGCAGGCAGCCTTTCATCAAATCTGCTCCGCAGGACAGAGATTGGAAGCGAGTGGACTCGTTCAGTCGGAAAGTCTATACATCGGCGAGTTTACAGCTTTGGGTAGCAAATTATGCGGTCCTACTATCTAATTACGACCATACCAACTACTCCAGATTTGTGAGCTTTCTGGATGTTATCCCTGAAGATCGCCAAGATCAATTTCAATCTTTGATCAGGGAAGGTCAGCTGATTTCAAGAACAGCCCTGCAGGCTGCACTGGATGCTGCAGACACTGCAGCAAGAACCACAGCGACGGCAATTGTCATGCGTAGAGCCTCCTGGCTGCACTCTGCAGCTCTTCCAAAAGATCTTCAGTCTGTCATAGAGGATCTTCCTTTTGATAAGGCAAAATTATTTGGTGAGAAGACCAACGAGGTCATGCATACAATGAAAGACTCTCGGGCCACTCTCCGCACACTGGGCATAGTTACACCTGCTCCAAGGTGCAGACAGTTTAGACAGCAACCGTTTACCCGCAGGTTCAATCAGTACCCGCAACAAAGGCAGCAATTTGATAGAAGCAGGCAGAGGCCCATGAGAAGGCGTCAGAATAGCTCCGCCAATCAGTCGACCTCTAACCAGCCACCAGCATCAAGACAACAATTTTGAAGCTTTGGTCGAGGGTTTGAACAACCTCCCCGATCCAGCGAGCTCTTCAGATACTCCTTTTGGCCATCGTCTTCGACCTTACACAGACAACTGGAGGTCAATAACATCAGACAGATGGGTCTTAGAAATTATCCAGCAGGGCTACTCTATACCCCTCATATCCACCCCCGCCACCACCTACCCACCTTCCCCGTCCCTTTTCAGGGACACATCTCACGTACAACTGCTGAGACAGGAAATAAATCGTCTTCTCTCCTTAGGAGCAATAGAACCAGTTCCTCAACAATTCCAGGGGAAAGGGTTTTATTCACGGTATTTCCTGGTACAGAAGAAGGGTGGAGGATGGAGAGCCATACTGGATCTAAGACGTCTAAACAAATTCGTGAAGAACCACAGATTCAAGATGGTCACTCTTTCAAGTATAATTCGAATGCTAGAGCTCAGGGACTGGTATTCATCCCTCGACTTACAGGATGCTTACTTTCACGTAACAATTCATCCATCCCACAGACGATTCCTCAGATTTGTGATCGAACAAGATCATTACCAATACGCGGTTCTCCCATTCGGGTTATCCACGGCTCCAAGAGTCTTCTCGAAAGTGTTAGCAGTTGTAACAGCTTACTTACACAAGCAGGGGATTATCATTTACCCGTATTTGGATGACTGCTTACTAAAATCAAACAGTCAACACCAGGCGCATCAGGCGAACCAGGCCACGTTAAATCTGTTCGCCAGGCTAGGACTCATGGTAAACCGTCAGAAGTCGATATTAACCCCTACCCAGCAATTGGAGTTCATAGGGGCACATTTAGACGCAATAGCAGCGCGGGCTTCCCTTCCCTGCAACAGATTCAGCACCATAACGGATCTTATCAACACTTTAGTGGGCAGCCCGACAGTAACAGTGCGAAACTGCCTACAATTACTGGGACATATGGCGGCCACAACAGCAGTTGTCTTGCACGCCCGCCTCCACATGCGACCCATGCAGCTGTGGCTCAACTCGATATACAAAGGAAGCAGACACAGTCTAGACATGTTAATCTCAGTACCAAGGGCAGTCAAACACACCCTGCAGTGGTGGTTACAGCCACACAACCTGCTAACTGGAATCCCATTTACCCAGGACCTACCCAGCGTCTTTATAACGCCAGATGCGTCCTTACTAGGATGGGGCGCTTACCTAGAAGGTCACTCCACTCAGGGTCGCTGGTCCATGCAAGAAACACACCTCCACATAAACGTCCTCGAGTTGCGAGCTGTCCGGAGAGCCTGTTTCCGTTTTCTGCCTATGATAAAGAACAAAACGGTGAAGATCAGGACGGACAATGTCGCATGCATGTATTACATAAACAAACAGGGTGGTACCTGATCTCGATCCCTGTGTTTAGAGGCGATCCACCTATGGAATTGGTGTATCAATCATGGCGTAAATATATCAGCTTCATACTTACCAGGTTGCCAGAATACAATAGCAGATACACTCAGCAGACATTTTGTGAGCAAGCACGAGTGGGAGCTCAATACTTACGTGTTGCAGGATATATTCCATCTCTGGGGGTTCCCAGACGTAGATCTGTTTGCTACAAGGACAAATCGGAAGTGTCCAGCCTTCTGCTCCAGGGCAGGGGTGGGAGACCAATCGCTAGGGGATGCTTTCCTCATGAAATGGGACAGGTATCTAGGCTATGCGTTCCCTCCTATACCCTTGATTCACAGGACAATACAGAAGGCCAAGGAGGATGGAGCAACGATAATCCTTATTGCTCCAGCCTGGCCGAGACAAATTTGGTTTCCTTACCTTCTCCAAATGTCCATCACCGATCCAATACCACTGCCATCACACAGGGACCTTCTACATCAGAACAAGGGTCGAGTGCTACATCCTCACCTAGACAAGCTTCACCTGACCGCTTGGCTGATCAGTGGCTGCAATCCGATGAGCTGCAATGTTCAGAGCAAGTAAAGAACATTTTAATGAATAGTCGAAAAGCATCGACGCAAAAATCATATCTACAGAAATGGCGCAGATTCAGTAATTGGTGTAAGGACAGGAAAATCTTACCTGCCTCTGCACCGATCCACTTGATACTAGAATATACCCTCCATTTGAAGCAAGGGGGTCTCGCAAACAGCTCTCTGAAGGTACATCTTGCAGCAATTTCAGCTTTCCATGCCAAGATTGATCAGAAGCCTATTTTTTCACATAGTCTGTTGAAACGTTTCTTGAATGGCCTGCAGAATGTTTATCCTGAAGTGCGCTCACCAACGGTGCCTTGGGATTTAAACCTTGTACTCCGGTCTATTACCGGGAAGCCATTTGAGCCATTGGCTACTTGTTCCTTAAAATTATTGTCCATGAAGGTCTCCTTCCTAGTAGCCATAACATCTGCAAGACGAGTAGGTGAAATGGCAGTACTTATGGCTGATCCGCCTTATACAGTCTTTCATCCGGACAAGGTAACTTTACGCCCTCACCCAGGGTTTATTCCAAAAATAAACACTGCCTTCCATATCAATCAGGAAATAAACTTACCTATATTTTCTCCGAAACCACATTCGGATCCTCACTCAGCTCTCTTACATACACTGGATGTTAGACGGGCTTTAGCCTTTTACATAGATAGGACGAGGAGTTTTCGGAAATCTCCGAGACTGTTCGTATCTATAGCAGAACGTTCGAAGGGCATAGCAGTCTCCCATCAGAGACTCTCTAAGTGGATAAAGGAGTGTATTATTATGTGCTATTCACTCCACAATGTAATACCCCCGGAAGGGATTAAAACCCATTCGACAAGGGGTATGGCCACATCTGTGGCTTTCCTCAAGGACGTTCCGCTGTTGGACATTTGCAAAGCTGCAACATGGAGCTCGGTACACACATTCTCCAAACACTATGCTATTGACCAGTCTGTCAGAGCAGATACGGTCCTTGGGACCAAGGTGCTTTCAACTGTAGTTGGCATAAGCTCCTAAGTACCCTCCTTCCATAGGGGAACTGCTCCATAGGCACCTAGAGTGGAGCACCCTTACAGGGACATCACTCGAAGAGGAAAAGAAGGTTGCTTACCTTGACGGTAACCGATGTTCCTCGAGATGTGTGTCCCTGTAGGGGTGCTCCACATCCCTCCCTCCTCCCCTTTACTACGGAGCTTTGAATACAGGCTCTGTGGTTGGAATGGAACTGAGGGAGGTTGGCCGTGCCCGCGTGACCCCTGATTCTAACGGCAGCGCGGGGGGGGCACACACCGAAACGGCCAGAGCGGGGCTGCGAAGAAAGAATTCTCCGGGCTCGGCGCGAGGACGCACCAAGCACCTAGAGTGGAGCACCCCTACAGGGACACACATCTCGAGGAACATCGGTTACCATCAAGGTAAGCAATCTTCTTTTATTGAAATGTTGTTTTAACATTTCTTAAACAAAAGGCTTCAAAATGAAACTAAATATCAAAATATGAGGAAAAATACTAACTTGTTCAAAGAATTGTTTAGGCACATAAACAGAACTGTTTTCAAGGTATCTTTTTGTAAATTGAAATTCAAATAGGACCTGGCTCTTTTGAGTTGCTGAGCACAAAATGCTGTTGAGGATAGCTAGAGTTACACCTTTTAAAAATTAAGTTCCAGATATTTTTTTTGGTACCAAGCTTTAAAATTTGACCCAACTTTCTGAATACAAAGTACTACATAATGTAAACAGTTTGATTTTTAGCATGTCAGGCAAAACTGTCTAAACTGAGCATGAAGATCAGCCATTTTAGGGACATGTCCTTATCTTCATGAAAGAAGTTGGCACTGGTTGAAAGTAAATCCTGGTTGTTAATGTAAATTTTCTAGCAGTACTATATGTAACTGGAATTCTCAGCTCTTGTGTGAGCACAAAATTTAACTTGAAAATGTTAACATCTTGTGTAACTTCAGTGTCCAATGATCAACATGAAACTCTTTAGGTATTAAGTTGTTGGTAAATTCTCTCTGGTTTATATACTATTAGTTTCATCATATGTTCATAGAGGACAGTTTTATACTCATTATTGAATTCATTATTTGGTTGCCTGTGGAATATGGACTTGCAGCAAATTTCAATGAATTACAATTGAAAGAAGCCAGTCTGCTCCTCTCTTTCAGCTAGTAGGGGGATAGTTTGACTCTAGTGAGTAACTTAAACTTAGGGGATCCTTTATCCAAAGGATCATGACTTCCTTTCTGAAAATAATTATATTTAATTTCCCCTTCTTATCTATCAGTCTTCATTGTGCAAAGGTCACCAGATCCATTAGGATGGCTCCTTCATCCTGCTTACAATTTGGGGACAGAACCAGATCTGTCATTCGCTGGCAGCAGGGGAGTACCTGCCCATTGAAGCTCCTGTCAGTTTTATTTGCCTCTACAGTGAAGGTGGCTCAGCCAGATTCCCCCCTGCTCCAGAGCTTTTCTGAGGAATGTATTTCTGAAGAATGTATTGGCTCAGTTTGTCCATGCAGTTCCCGTCAGTGTTTGGGGGTTGTGTTTGCATTTGGAGAGACTCTCCTCTTAGCTCTGCTTCTTCTTTGGAGGCATTTGCAACAGCTCTTGTTCTTGCAGGGTTCAGTAGATGAAGTAGACCAAGGAAAAGCCCAGCCTGATAAAAGCAAAGATCTTTGCCTTCTTCGTCACTCCTTCCTTCTGCCCCTATTAAGTGTCTCACTGGAGACTGGCCATCTATCTGTGTGGGGAGTTACCCCACTGCCCAAGCTGGGCATGAAAGAAGCTAGGCTGGATTGGAGAGGCCCGTTCTGCCAAGCAAGATGCAGTTTGTCTGCTCTGCAGCTGGGACATATGACTGCATCTGTTGTAGGCCCCCCTGAGCTAGTAATGCCTGTTATCCGCTTTGCATCTCACCATATCCCATTGGCTGGTGAGGTCAAGAGCATTGTATAATCTCTTCTCCCTTGGGAGCAGTGGAAAAGGCAGGAAGGCATATAGGCCCCAGGGCAATTCATTTTTCTCTCCAGATGCAAGGAGGTCACCCTTGTAAATCTATTTGACCCGGTGATCTCTTTGTACCTGGAAACAGTGGTAGTCCTCAGGCCTTTTCTCAGTGCAAAAGAATAAATGGACACAAATATGACATAAGAAATAACATTCAAAACCCAAGAGGGGAACACTTCAATCTTCCTGATCACTCTGTCACTGATCTGTTAATAGCTGTACTCAGGCAAATGAGTAACAAATCAAAATTTCAAAGAGAAACTTCATGTGCAGATTTGACTCCGTGATCTCAGGGCTGAATAGAAACTATTGGTCCTTTTCCCATTACAAGAAGTAACTTTGCTTTCCTTATCTCCCCCGCCCCAACCTCCCTGCTATTTGTTGTATTCCACTGTTTGAATCCTAACAACTGCTTTGATTTGCTGTAACAGTCTGACTTGATCCTATGACTTATACTTCCCTGAGTTGATTTTGCCCCCATTCTGTAAATTACCCATCTTCAAGTGTCTGACAAAGTGGGATTTTTTCCCATGAAAGCTCATGCAATAAATACATTTTAGTTTTTAAAAGTGCCACCAGACTTCTTGTTTGTTTTTGTGGACTTCTAATACATCTTGTGAGATGGTGAGTAACCTCTCATGAAGCTGGGCAATGTCCTTCCCACCTGTTCTGCTGCTCGCTAAGATCATACAAAAGATGGGAAGCAGTGAGAGAGGGGTGGTTAGTCTACTTTATGCCTTACTGGCTGAAAACTATGGCTTTTAGGCCTGATTAACTTAATGTTCATTGGATCTTCTGATGATTCTATCTCTCATTGTTGTAAGCTTGATCTCCTTTAATGTTTGGTATCAGCTGAGTCTGATATGAATCAGATGCCATTGTTCCAGTAATTCAGAATTGCAATGAGTTTGAACACTTAAAAATATTGGTTCCAGCGACCTATCCTAAACTTTATCATTGAAAAGCTTTTTGCCTCCCACACATTAGAAATTAGTCCAGGGCTGAAATTTCTAGCAAGTGCCCCTTGGCAACTCGTCTTCTATTTTTCAAACAGAGCATCTAGTTCCTAAACTTCCAGGGTGGTGTATGTGGTATCTGTTGGTGCTGACTGCTGTTTTCTCATTTCCCAAACTTGACTCCCTGCATCTGGGGCTGAAGATGAGAGACTAGAGCTAAGGGACAAGATAATCAGGAAGGAGAGAAGAATACAGAGAGAGAACACTCTACTGGTCTGTAGAAAGGAGAATTTTCTGAATTTAAAAGAGCCAGCAAGAAAACAAACAATTAAAGAAAAGGAGAGAAATATTAAGTATCAAAAGTAGAGTACAGAAATCATCCAGATAAATGATGTTGGTAGATTTCCCATACTTGGTGACTAAAGTAAAATGTGTACTGACACCTCTGATTTTGTGCAGAATAGAAGGTTCTTGATCTGAAATCGCTGATAGTCTGCACCTAATCTAAAAGACATGTAGTTTTAAAACTTGCCATAGTGGCAAGGGATTTTTTTTTTAATTTAATTTGCTATTTGGCAGTAACATTTTGATTTATAACTTACATTGTAGTTTAAATGAGATAAGGTGGGTGAGGCAATCTCTTTTATTGGACAAACTTTTTATGGGAGAAACAAGCTTTTGAGGAAGAAGAGTTCTGTGTAAGCTTAAAAATTTGTCTCACCAACAGAAATTGGTCCAATAAAAAGATTACCTCACTCACCTTGGCTTTCTAATATCCAGGATCCGACACCACTGCATATAACCATGGAAGAGATAATAATTTAATTGACATTCCTTGTAGCCATTTAGTTCGAAACTTAAATATCAACATTGGTTTTTAGATGAAGGAAGCATTATCCAGCTGTTAAAATACAGAACTACTGGCCAGGTGGTCTGGATTTTCTTTCATCCTCATTGTGCCACAAACCTGCTATAAATGCATAAACAAAAAAGATCAAAATATTTCTGGCAAGACTGCACTATATTTGTTTACAAAAGTCTATTAAACTCTAGTGTTACTGTAATGCTATTCTGGAATCCATACAAAACACTAGCAGACTCCCCCCTATTTAAATTGTAACAGAAGAGGTGATAGTGAAGTCTCCTGTCACTAAGAACTTGATTATTCAGAACAAATACATTAGAGTACAAAATTTAAAACTGCATGTTGTCAGAAATGAATGCATTATCCTTGTTAGTTCTGTTATGGTTTGGTAATTTGAAAAATTCCATTATTAGCATTGGGTTCCAACTAATTAGTGTGAATTAGCAAGGTTCTACTGTATTTTGTTTGTTTGTTGTAAGTACCTCTCAAAAGCCAGTCCTTTTTATTTTATACAGGTTTTTAGATACCTCCAAACAAGCCATAGGGATGTTGTTCATCCACTTTGCAAATGTGTATTTATCGGACCTCACTGAAGAGGACCCTTGTTCACTGTGAGTGCTGTGAATTTGACTAAACAACCCTTTAGGGGAAAGTCTTTTCTTCTGAGTTTGTGACAACTTGATGGTGGTGGGGGGAGGGAGGGTTGATGATTGGAGAAAGAATAAGAAATTATTTTGAAGCTAAATAAGGGGCTATTTGAAAGCTTCTATTTAAAACTTCCTTGTCAGTATAAACCAGAAATCATTTAGAGGCAACTATGTGTGCTGATGCCTTGGACTGAGGGGTGAAAACCCTTTGCATCTCCAAGGAAACATCACCCTTTCCCCTGTTCTCCCCTCTCTTGACTAATGAATGTATCATTAAAAAGCACATCCTAATAGATAGAGCCCTGCTCGGATACAAATGTGTGTATCTGCATCCACGAGAATAAAATTCTATCGGACACACAATCCTCCCTCCTTCTTTTAGATATATCCACAATCCCACTGCCAATCAGCTATTTGCAGCCTTCTGCCCCATCAGCTATTGAGCCCCTTGGTGCCCCAAACAGCTGATTAGCCCCACCTGCTGTCTAAGCTAATAAGCTGTTTTAGTGCATGGAGCGAGCAGCTGCCCCCCATCTGCCCCCCAGAAACTAGAGGTCCTGGAAAAACTGTCCATGACTTCTGGGATCATCCAGTTCATGATCCGCAAAAAATGATCTATGGCTATAGTGCATATCCACAGATTTGCAGAGTTCTACTAATAGAAGGAAAGACTGTAACACAAGGCTATTAACAGAAGAAGCAGAAAGGTAGGAGATCATAGACCGGAAAGAACATTTAATATGGTTCCAATAAATATACAATAAACACTCCAAAATCTGGTTAGGAAAAAGTGTTGCCAAATTATAGTAACCAGTGAGAATCAACCTTTCTTTGGAAAAATAACTAAAGTAAGATGTAAAATAAGATCAAAACTGTTGATTTAAATCAAGATTTCTTGCTCGCTGATTTAAATCGCTCCACCCTGTTATGCACACTCTTTACTAACCATGTATGTGTCAAGGACTATTTTCTGCTCTTTTTGTGCAACAGTGTCTAGAGTAGTGCAACCTTTTAGGTGCTATCTGAACATACAAGGTAAACACCGTATTATACCCAGCATACATCACCAGAGTTCATAGTGGCTCACAGGGCTGGGCGGTCACCAATTTTTGTGGCTGTTGCCATAGGTCTTACTGTTGTGAAGGACTTAAAATGATGGACAGTGAAAAAATTGTAGAAGACTGCGTTCCATCCTGCCCCCATGGTGACCATCTGTGGGTGCATAGATTGATTTACTGCTAGCTATTTAAAAATGGAGAGAGGACAAAAGTGAAGTAAACATCAGATAGTTCTTGGAGTCGATCAATAACCTATGGTTACTCACTTTGTTTGATAGCTTCAGTTGTAGATGAGTTGATCCAGAGGTAGGTGAAGACTAAAGACTGACTGAAGACAAAATGGATGTGGTGCAGCTGCCTTTTATGTCACTTGGCCTTTTCCATGCTGCTTATAGAAATTTATAGAAGTAAATGGAGTCCACGCAGGTATAAGTCACATCAGGTATAGCCTCAGCTTCTCTTCTTCGTCCCACTGTACCTCTG
Organism: Pelusios castaneus; assembly: GCA_007922175.1. NCBI lineage: Eukaryota > Metazoa > Chordata > Testudines > Pelomedusidae > Pelusios > Pelusios castaneus. The sequence goes on from ML685819.1 coordinate 8,039,004, forward strand.
AGTTTCCTTAATAGGCCATTAAGCAACTTATTGGTGCTGCCATCCTCTGAGATATTGCCCAGAAACACATAACCAGCTGAAATACAGATACATCCAACGTATCCATAACATCCAATACAAATGACGCATACACATAAATATCATCATACTTAGCAAATTATAATCTTTCTAACAGTACCTGACATGACCTATCTCAAATTATTGTCATTTTGAAATATTTATATTAGATCCCATTACAAATGGTCCTCCTGAGTCAGCCAGCATCACAGGTTGGCTCTACAGACTGCCTCAAAGGCCACTTCTTGCTTAGAAGTTTCTAAGCTCACATTCAGGGGCCTTCTCTCAGTTGGTCCGAAATGGTGGCGCTACGTAGCAAATCAAGGAATTATTATTGGAAGGCCATTGTGATTTTATCTCATATTTACACATGTATTTAGCTTTAGACTAGTATCTCTCAATAAACTTCAGTGCAGTTTGGATGCAAGAGGCAGAGCCAGAATCTGAACCTAGTCACATTAGAAAGACAACAGAGTCTTGTGACACTTTTAAAAAGTTTAAAAAGCTCATGCGATTAATAAATCTGTTAGTCTTTAAAAGTGCCACAAGACTCTGTTGTCTTTCTACAGTAGACTAACACGGCTACCCCTTTGGAATTTGACTAGTCACATTAGGCAGTCCAAATAAACTGAGTCGTTTTTACCTTCTAGGAGTGCAAAAAAGCATTAAGAAATTTGCACTCTGAGAATTCACAGAGCTACAAGTTAAGAACCCTGAGCAAGCTTTATGGGCAGGTTTTAAATAATAAGAGGTATTGTAATTTAAACACTTAATTAGAAATGAGCAAGCAACAACTCTATACTATAAGCATATGTTTTCCCATTCTGCAGACTGTAGTGACCCCTTGTGGACTTGGGAATAAAATGGTTGTGTTAGGGATACTTGTGTTGCTCTACTGTGTGATTCCTCTGCTAAACAATTAAAAATGAATTGTGTGGTTCTCTTCATCGTAATTTGGAAGCAGACTTGTGTTAACATTAAAAAAGATTATGGAAATACCAGTTCTGCACCAAAAGATGTGTATGTAAGTAAAAAAACGATTATGGAAATACCAGTTCTGCACCAAAAGATGTGTATGTAAGTAAAAAAACGATTATGGAAATACCAGTTCTGCACCAAAAGATGTGTATGTAAGTAAAAAACGATTATGGAAATACCAGTTCTGCACCAAAAGATGTGTATGTAAGACTTAGATGAAACACAAGAAATCAGCAACAGTTTTGCTTTCTTTTTTGCACTCTTGCTGAGCGCCTCCTGAATCCCAAAGCTGCTGTTCAGGCTCAGAACTGCTGCGTTTGGGAGATTTACATTGTATCCCTTTATACCCTGTGTTCCCTCTGTCTATTAGTATCCATGTCACCACTACTGCCTAGGAAAGAACAGTTTCATGTCCTGTTGAGGGTAGCACTTGAGCTGTTACCATCTTCAGCCAAAAGTGACTTATGTGGAGAATAGTAGGTGAGCCACATTGTCTTACAAGGTGTTCTGGTGACATCCTGTGCCATTTGGGTGAAGACAGAATTCAAGCTTCTGACAAAGTGGGATTTTCTCCCACAAAAGCTCATGTGATAAATAAATCTGTTAGCCTTTAAAAGTGCCACAGGACTTTCTGTTTTTCTGCAAGGGACTACCCCTTTTGGAATTTGGTAGAATTCATGATTCACTTAAATTCCATAATAATCCTTTAGCTTTTGTTGTATACTATACAGCCAAAAGTTTGTTCTAAAACACAGAAAACAGTAGTGCCACAACTCTATGTAACTACTGAAATAGTTACTTTATGAAAAAAGAGAAAGGGTTTTAAATGGTCTTTTTCTGAAGATAGGTACAACTACAATATTCAGAATGGTTATATATAGTAATTGGTGGAATTACTTTAAATTTGTATTCTGTAGTTACTGCATCATACATGTATTGTATTCAGCACTGATCTGTTTGTAGCTGGGTCTGCAAAAATTACTTTGCAATAGAAAAACTGATAGCTGCAGAATCTCACATATGTAAGAGCAATGTACTTTCCTTTAACATCCCCATGCAGCAAGTTGGTATCTTCCATCATTGAAATTAGCATTATTTTTCACCTTGTTGAGCTTTTTTCCAAGCAATATGGGAAACAAGACTTTTTAAAATAAAGTTTTGTTCTCTAGCTGCACTTAAATGAAATCTTTCCAAATAGAGAAATAAGAGTGGGAGGGTGACATTGGTTTTTAACTAGAAAGCATAAAATGCAAATTGGAGTTCATAAACAGAAATATATGGAGCTTCATTTGACATGTAACTTGAAGGACAAACACTACTAAAGTAGTGGGGTAGTTCTAAAACTGTTTAAAATCTAGGGTAAGAATACCTATGGGGCAAATACACAATGGTTCCATTTTTAAAGTCTCATAGTGATGCAGTCTTTCAAAGAGGCAGGCAAATGTACATCTTCTCAGTTGCAGTAATATGATGCCCCCTAATCTCAGGGAGGGAAGCCTGTGCTCATGGCTTTCTCTACTGTACTTTCTCCCTCTTCCAGGTACCTTATAAACTTCTTGCTGGATGCCACTTTAGGGATGCTGCTAATCTACGCTGGTGTGCGTGCAGTCAGCAGCATTGTGGAATGGCAGCAATGGGAATCCCTTCGCTTTGGTGAATACGGTAAATATTTCTATTCTTGACTGAATTGGAGAGTAGAGCCCTGCAGTGACATGCACTTAATGGTTAACTGACAGTCTTAAAATATTACACAAACTGTTCTGTTGCCTTGCATCACTTTAAGGCTTTTTTTTACTTGGTTGCTGTACCTAGGGTATTACACGGGAGCACCTAATAAACAACTTTTCATAATATTTAAAAATCTTAAAACTCAGTTTGTATGGGATACATTACAAATGGAAGCCCATCTGCAAAATAAGATCCTTTTTCTAAAATATAAAGAAAATTTATTAGACAAAAAATTAGCTTCTAAGTTGCAGTCATAGGTCAATTGGACTTGAAGCTTTAACTTAACTAAGTCACCAGCATTTAAAAATGAGCCATTAGGTGCCTTATAGCCATGTTCAGAGTAAGCGCTCAGCTCAGATGCTCTACAAATAATGTAGAAAAGATCTACAGACAAGATCTGTATCAGATTTTCTCTGGTGAACACAGAATAACAGCTTTTGCAAAAGTACTGTAACTCCATGCTACCTTTTTTTTTTCTTTTTTTTTTTTTTTTTAAAAAAGCCCATAGGTTCTTAATGGAAAAAGTATACACAAGCTTAAATGACTTTGTGAAATACAAGTGTCTGGAGACTTGTGAATTTTATGACTGACTCCAAACAAATGGTTTTCTTGTGTTAAGCCCTAATATCAGATGTTTATAGTAGAAATCCTGCCAAGCTCATAACATAGTGGAACAAAATAGTGCTTCTGTAATAAACCCATTCTTATATTAAGAGTTGATTTGTGTCCTTTGGGCTTCTTATAAGGATGATTCACCTTCTGAAGTCCCTAGAAAACTTGAATCATTGATCTTAATTGATTTCTTAGTGCAGCTATACTTGAAATTTTATTATGTGGAATATAACTAGACACAACTATTTGGTACTAAAAAACTTGCAAATTGCAATTACATCTTCGCACTATAAATCATACCCTATAAGCTTTTGCCTATTTACATTTCCAGAAAGGAACTTTCATTTTGATGCAACACATCTTTTTCTTTTGGACACGTATATTCCACATGGCAGGCAAATGATTTTCCTAAAGATATATCCCATTTTAAGAATCAGCTTTGTAGAAATGAAGAAATCGTCACAAAAGAGAACCTGATGTACATTAAACATTCTGTGCCACTGAAATAAGCCTCACCTTAGGTTGTCATGTTGAAGGAAGAAAATTTTTTCTACCTAAGTACTTTTCTCTAACTTGGCAAACATAGATCACCTCTGTAACCCCAATGACAGTACTGGGGTTGTGTTGCTGTAATAAAGTTAGAACTCCATTCACCAAAGTTTAGTAGTATTCCTGTTAGGAGTTAATATTTTAAATACTGTAAGATATCAAGGACAGCAGGCAGTCTGAGAGTCGGAGAAGGGAGGTATGTAAGTCCTAGAATGCTGCGGGCTTTGTTCCCTATTGCAGTGGTTTTCAAACCTTTTTCCTTGGACCAAGTTGAAAAAAATCATTTATGCCAGTGACCCAACAATTACATCTTTAGCAATACATTCCAGTGTTGTGCCTGAGGGGCCTGACCCACAGTTTGAAAACCCTTGCCCTATTGACTAGCTGGAGTTAGTAGAGGGTAATTAGGTGCAGCTGAGGCCAATCAGGCCCAGCCACATGCCTGATAAAAACACCCTGCTGGAGGAGGAGGAGGAGCAGGAGTGCTGTGCAGAGCGAAGGTACCTGGCCTAGGATGGGAAGTACAAGTGGTGACAGAGACCTGAGAAAAGAAACCCTGTCTAAGTGGAGGCAGGGCACCAGAAACTGAAAGGGCAGAGGGGGAAGGCAGCCCAAGGGGGAGAGAGCTGGGGATTTGGACACTGTCAGCAGCACATAGCTGCAACTCATAGGACCCTGGGCTAGGAGCTCGAGTAGAGGGCGGGCCCGAGTCCCAAACAGCCTTCCCCACGGGACCAGGCCAAAGTAAGCACCCTATGCCACGGGGTTGGGGTAACTGGAGTTGCCCTGACCCACTGTCCACAAGAAAAGCACAAGACCCACCGCAGGAGAGCCAGCAGTTTGCCACAGCATCTAATAGCCATTATTTCTTGTTTGTGATCATTACCAGAAATTTATCAATCTGTTTATATACGTGGGTAATTGCCCCTTTGTAAGTCCACTTTTACGGTGTTCACATCAGTAAATTAGCTTCATGCTTCTTATTAAAACAAGAATGCCTAATTGAGTTCTATTTGTTAGGCATTTGATTTTTGTCAAACATTTGTTTTGTTGTGCTCTTCAGTTAAGTTTTAACTAAACTACTTTTGTGTCCTGGAAGAATATACTCCACGATAAACTCGCATTTCTGCTGGAAAAGCAAGCAACTTAGCTACCATCTTAAACCTCACTAGGATCAAAAGTTTCAGCCTCTTGGGTTGAGCTCAGGAGCTAGGTCTAGGCTTTTCTGCCCACATAGTCACTGATAGCAATCTTAAGGGAGATACAATCAACTTGCATTTCAGACTGAAATATCATAGTATACTAGTGTTATAAATATCTTCGAGTTGTAGTAAGTTTAGTTTAGAGTAAGTAGTAGTCTGTGTGTCTGTTTTCTGTATCTGATAGCACCTCCTATCTATTTTCACTGTTTTTCCTTTTGTAGTCAGTTCTTCCCCCCGTTTCAAAGACTTTTTTTAAAAATGGGAAACTATGATTCAAAACCATAAAAACTGGTGGGGAATGAGGGGCTTCTGAAGTGACTACTAACTCATTTTATAAACTCTGTACATTTTAAGTTGGCATGGTCCTTTTTAAAAAGGATTTTTACTTAGTCACAATAACAAATTTACCACATCTTTTATCTGTCCCATTGTGGAACGAAGACTATATCTGTATTTTTCCTTGTTATCGTCATTCAAATTTAATTTTAGTTAGGAAAACTAAGAATGTGTCTCATCAAATTCATATGTCAGGCATTTCCTTTCCAGCTGGGTACCTATAACTGATGTCTGCAATAATCTGATTATCTTTTAGTTCCTTTCTTTCCATTTCTATGTAGCTCTTAATAAAAGTTTCTGATGACTTGGTGTTTGTTTTTGCATCTTTTTATTGACATCTGTTTTCCTGCCCTGTGATTCTTAATGTTCTAAGTTGACATGCATTTTTCCAGATCCTCTGAATTTAGTTTTTGTCTTTTGTATTGAGCTATTGTAAGTACCATTACAAAAAATTGTGTTGAAAACAAGGTGTATATGATGGAAACATTTAATATCTAATTGACTGGCTGTTACACATGGAAAAAGTACTGATTGGTGTGCAAATAACTCAGCCAGTCATTGTATGCTTGTATAGTCTGTCCATAACTGGAATGGTGTTTCTGCAGAACATTCCAGTGACATTTTAAAAATATATTTTTAATCTTAATGAGAGAGTGTTTGGTCTCCAATTTCTGGTCTTAATGTGAAAGAAACAAAAACCTGTCTGAAAAAGAATAACAGGATTATATATTAAAAATTTTCAATTTCCAGTCTCAAATCTCCCATGTCCGTGTTGAGAAAGAAATAACTTTAAGCAATTACATAAATGTGAACTAAACTGCACTTATAGGTGGCATCTTGTGCTTTTAATTTTCAAAGGTAAATTTAAGAAATGTAAATGAGTATTTCTCACAAACAAGCTTATTGGGGACTCAAACCCTCCCTCCAAAAGACTCTAAGCGAGACTTGGAACTGTGGGCAAAAACCAACATTTTACTGAGAGGCTTCATTGGAGATAGGCAAAGGAACTTCTTTCCTCTGAAGAGGGTATTTTCATTTTGATTGCAGGTATAAATAAAAACCAGGGCTTTTCTCTGCATAAACTGACAAATGACACTGTCCTGTGCTGTTTTTATTTCTAGAAGCTATATAATCACTCATTAGTTCTTGCTATGAGATCATCTCCTTTCTTAGCCCTATTACTTGATCCCTAGTGATTCACTACTTGAGATGCTGTCCAACAGAAATAGCTTTCTTACTGCTTTTATTGAGAGTCTATCTTTATATGGGGAGAGTAAATGGGGAGTATGGGAAATGTAAATGCCTCAAGGGAAGGACTGATACCAGAAGTTTCATGTTCAGAAGTGGTTACTGTTCATACAGCAGATTAGATATGTATCATGTTTTTAGAAGTAAAACCTCATGACTGTGCTCCAAGAATAGAACAATCTTAGCATTGTTGTTTTCAAATACAGTAAGCCAGGAGCTAAGCTTTTAATATAAAATAAACTTACAGCACAAAACCATTTAGAATTTATTTGAATATGAGAGAATGGGAGAAACAGCCGAAATGCACACTGACAAAACCTATTCCTAATATCACAAATACAGAAACTTCCTCCCCATATTCGTGATATTAAATTTCTTAAGTTGGTCTGAATAGACAACAGATATCTAGAACATCTTAGTAACAATAACCATGTTTCTAATTTAAATCTTGCTCTGTCTCTGCTTGCCTTATCTTTTAGTCTGCAAAGTACTCTAGTCAAACTAGCTATAATTTGTGTTCTTCAGAGTATGGTAATGTTACACTTAACTACCTCTTCTCTTAAAATCATAGAATCATAGAATAATAGGGTTGGAAGGGACCTCATGAGGTCATCTAGTCCAACCCCCTGCTCAAAAAGCAGGACCACTCCCACTAAATCACCCCAGCCGGGGTATTGTCTAACCGGGCCTTAAAAATCTCCAAAGATGGAGATTCTACCACCTCCCTAGATAGCCCATTCCAATGCTTCACCACCCTCCTAGTGAGAAAGTTTTTCCTAATATCCAACCTTGACCTCCCCAGCTGTAATTTGAAAATATATTAGTTTATTTAAGGAGACCATACTAATTTAATGTATACACCGTTGACTATAAGGGAGTTCTTCTCCTTTCTTTTCTGTGGAGTTGCATACCATAGTCGGTTTTTAATGTCAAACCCCTGGAACAAACCAATTTTCTCTTTTTACAATCAGTTTGGGTTTTTTATTCTCTCAAGCAAATTGAATTAATCTAACCCTTATAAATACTAGTTTGCTTGCTTGTTGCTCATTGCTCTTGAGACGTGTGACTTGGAGGAAGCCTTGGTTAAGTCAAAGGTAGTTTGTTCACTTTAGTTGATATCGAATGTCGTTTTATCATGGGTGGAGAAGGGCAGACTTCCCACAGTCTGATAAATATACTTTGAATAGTAGAGAACAGATCTCTGTGATATCCTGTATGAAATAATCTGGAGTAAATGAGCACTCACCTAGCACTGCCATCTAAGTCTTCTCCTTGTGAATAGAACCATTGAAAGAGCTGTATTGCAATCTTTGCTAGGGTCTGCAGCCATGTCAACACCTCAGTCAAGAGTCGTCAAGGCCACCCATAGAACTGAAATTAAAAGCATGGGCACTTTGATTCTTTTGCTGATCAATGAAAATCAACCAGAGAAACTCTGAATCTCTGCCACAGCTAGGTCTAAAAACAAGTGAGTAGAATCAAGATGTCCAAGGACTCAAAATATTGCCACAGTTGTGATGTTCTCTAGAACCTTCACCAAAAAGAACATTGGAGACCATGTCCTAATCAGCAAGATTATCAGTGACAAAGTGCCATCAGCCTTCAATTTTTCTAGTTTAACAGTTAACTGTGTGTTGTTTAGCAGACTAGGCATTAGCCAGGACTTGGGGGGTTTTTTCCCTTTAATTCTTATGGTAATGCCATTGTTCTGGGGTTTTTTTTTACCTAAATGGCACAAATACAAATGTCTTGTTCATCGACAGTGGAAATATTACTATCTTGAAATGTATCCATTCAGTCTTAGCCCTGTAACATGGATCAGCTCTCAGGCTACTGCACTGGGCAACACAGAATGGGGAGAAGGAGAGCAGCCCTCGGTGATGGGAGGTCAGGTTAGGGACTACTTAGAGAAGCTGGATGCACACAAGTCTATGGGGCCGGATGAGCTGCATCAGAGAGAGTTGGCCAATGTGATTGCAGAGCCACTGGCCATTATCTTTGAAAACTCATGGTGATAGGGGGAGGTCTTGGGTGATTGGAAAAAGACAAATATAATACCTATCTTTAAGAAAGGGAAAGAGGAGGATCCAGGGAACTACAGACCAATCAGCCTCACCTCAATCCCTGGAAAAATCACAGAGCCAGGTCCTCAAAGAATCCATTCTGAAACGCTTGGAGGAAAACAGGGTGATCAGATGCAGTCAGCATGGATGCACCAAGGGCAAATCATGCCTGACGAACCTGATTTCCTTCTATGATGAGACAATTGGCTTTGTGGATGCAGGAATAGCCGTCGACGTGATATACCTCTACTTTAGCAAAGCTTTTGATACAGTTTTCCCACAGCATTTTTGTCAGCGAGTTACGGAAATATGGTTTGGATGAATGATGAATGGACCATAAGGTGGATAGAAAGCTGGCTAGATCGTCGGGTTCAGTGGGTAGGGATCAACCACTCAATGTCTAGTTGGCAACCAGTAACAAGCGGAGTGTCCCAGGGGTCAGTCTTGGGGCCGGTTTTGTTCAACCTCTTCATTAATGATCTGGATGATAGGATAGATTGCACGCTCAGTAGGTTTGCGGATGACACCAAGCTGGGGGGAATGGTAGGAGGGTAGGGATAGGATTCAGGGAGACCTAGACAAATTGGATCATTGGGCCAAAAGAAATCTCATGAAGTTCAACAAGGACAAGTGCAAAGTCCTGCAGTTAGGATAGAAAAACCCCATGTACTGCAACATGCTAAGTAGCAGCTCTGTAGAAAAGGACTTGGGGGTTATGATGGGTGGGAAGCTGGATACGAATCAACAGCATGCCCTTGTTGACTGAGAGGGGATTTGATAGCAACCTTCAACTACTTGAAGGGGTACTCCAAAGAGGACGGTGCTAGGCTGTTCTCAGTGGTGACAGAGGACAGAACAAGGAGCGATGGTTTCAAGTTGTGGCTGGGGAAGTTGAGGTTGGATATGGGGAAAATCTTTCTCCTTAGGAGGGTGGTGAAGCACTGGAATGGGTTACCTAGGGAGGTGGTGAAATCTCCATCTTCTGAAACTTTTAAGGCCCAGTTAGACAAAACCCTTGCTTGGATGATTTAGTGGGAGTGGTCCTGCTTTTAAAAGCAAGGGGTTGGACTAGATGACCTCATGAGGTCCCTTCCAGCCCTAATATTCTATGATTCTATGATTTTTAAGCCTCAATAAAGCTCTGTGGCTTAGGCTGTAATTGTGTTTTCCATAGTAGTTATGCAGTGAAGGAAAAATTAGAAAATACTGATAAAATAAAAGCTGGAAAGTTTGAGAATTGTTTATTTCAGTCTTAACTCAAACCCCACATCTATGAAAAAATCCTATTGCATGACAGTTTTGGGGAAATGTGGTCTGTTGACATATCCTGCTTAACTTGCAGGAAGCTGGAAACAAAATTAAATTTTTGAAAGCTACTCATTCTCTTATCTTTTAAGTCTTGACATTTGTATAAGATATCTATTTATCCAGAGTGGCACAAGCACAAAGCTAGGAATATTCTATTTATTTAAGAAGTTACCTATGCTAGAATAACAAAGCAAAGCAGCCAAGTATTTTCTAAGCTTTCTGCTTTAGAAAACTGAATTTTTTCTGGACAGGTACAAATTTATAGTAATCCTGGCTTTACGAAAAAAAGATTTTTAAATGTTTAGATGTAACCTTTATTCTGTGCATTATCTACTGGTTTCAGTAATGTATGAGAGAAAACTAACAGGGTACAAAAGGTGCTGTTATGGTCAATTTATTAGTTTATACCCTTTGAAATTTCTACAGTAAAATACAGAAATTCAGACTGATCAAGGGAGGTGATTTCATCCAAGTAAAGGGATAGCAATTGATGTTGCTATTCATAAAATCAAAAGACTGCGTTTAGATGGTAATCCCTTACCAAATGTTTCATTTTCCTTTTAGTATACCAAGTTTTTCTCCCTTGTCTAATTAACATGTGCTAAGTCAAGTGACAGTGGGCTAATCGAGTGTATTAATAAACCTTTGCTTTTTTTTTTTTTTTTTGTAGGTGACCCACTGCAGTGCAGTGCATGGGTGGGACAATGTGCACTGTACATAGTGATCATGATGTTTGAGAAAACCATCATCATTATAGTCCTCCTAATCCCTCAGTGGAAAGAGGTTTGAGTCTTTATAGTTGCACATGTTTCAGATAAACACCAGGAAGTAATTATTAATACTACTTAATCCAAAAAGACTAAGGCTGTCATGCTAGCTGTGTAAAGGTCCTCAATTGGTGCTGTTTAAAAATTGCCTATGGTAATGGAGGATCCTGTCACCGCAAACAGGATTTCACTGGTGACAGTGCTTGCATTCTGTTGTGAATAGGTATTGATCATGTACAGTGTGCTCCAAGATCACATGGTCGCCCTGAAGGGGAGAGAGTGCCTCAGTCTTTCTTGTAGTTAAATTATATGCCTAACTTTAAACTTGCTGTGTATTCTTTTCCATTGTTAGGGAATCTCCCCTAAATGTTTTTTATTAGGCCCACATTTACATTTTTGTAGTTAAAACCTTAGTAATTCACACTGCATGAGAAGACCCATTGGTGAGTTACTGAACTGAAAAAAATTGGCCAGTAAGCAAACAAAAGTAAGTTACAGCAGCACAAAATGTATTTTTGAACCTTTATACAGATAAAATGTAGCTTAGCTTCAATTTACACTAATGCTGTTCTTATACTAGTAAATGTATGGTCTGTACTCTGTAAGTGTAATGAGGTTGTAGTAGAGAGGAACAACACGTAGGCTGAGATCTGTATGGAAGACTTGATTTATAGTCTAATGTGACAATATTTATCTGTGGCAGCAGAAATCACCATGCTGTATTGTAATTCACTTTGAACATATCTTGGTTTGTAAAAATATTTGAACTGCTGCATCCCATGTCCAGATATTTAACTTAAAAACTGCAGCATGGATTTGTAAAAGATTTCCAAGATATTGGTTCTTTCAGGTTGAGTGGATATTTGAACATAGCACATGCTTTGTTTTTCTCCATCAAACTTCTTTTTATGGTCATGGTTAGTCCAACTGCCGGAATCACATACATCATCTCTGAATCTTTTATATCTCAGCGTAAAATCAAGTAGGAACCTCAAGTCCATAGACTTTTAAAGGAATTATTTATAATTTTGTTTGACTCATAAAGTGTTGTGACCTGCAAAAGGTTGAGAACCACTGTTCTAGACTAAGGAATAAGACAAGAATAAGTGTTCTAGACTGGAATAAGACAGGATTTTTTACATTATAGTTTTTAGTCTTTTCACTAACTTATTTAAATCTACAAGTGATGGGGCGTCAAACAGCTTTCTTTGGGAATATAAAGAGATTAATTTGTCAATTAGTATCTGATTGCTTCATCTACCCACAGTTCCTCATTCCCTCTGTAATCACAAATTAGTGGGATTGTAGATTTTCAGTCAGCCCCGCTTGTTTACTGAATGTAATTTATAAACCTTCTTTAGCAAAATTATATTTCTTTCCTATGAGACTGTCCTTTCTAATGCATCTGGCCACCAGCCTAATACTTTCTGCAACACTTCCTAACCCAATTGCATGCCCATGCAGTTGTGATCTGAATTTGATCTTTTTCTTTTCACAGGTAGCTTTATTGAATCCTATAGAGAACCCCCAGTTGGAGCTGGCTATCGTCATGCTGATAGTTCCCTTCTTTGTTAATGTTAGTACAACTGTACACTTTTCACACATAGTTGGCTTGTGTTTCTTCCCCTACCCATCCCCTTCTCCATCTGTTAAAATTAATCCTTACTGCCTTGGTGATAACTTAGTGTTACAAGTCTTCATGTGTGTGTGTTTAGTATGATTATGGATTTTAGAGATACATAATCAGCTATACCTTTGGGTACAGGAATAGTGTGCAGAATGTCCATTGTTAAATATGCTATTCAGATACTATTGTACCGGTTAGAGAATTCCAGCTAAATTAGGTTTATTTAGGAAAGCATTAATTTATCTTTGGCATGCCAGAAAAGTCATCTCTTGAAATGCCCTAGACCAAGGGAGATTATTCATATCTCAAGATTAAGAGCTAATTAAAAAAAGCCTACTAAGCAACAGCAGCAGCTTTTTACTTACTGGGAAAGGGGAGGAAATAGGGCAGCTGTGTTTTCTGGAGATATAGCATATAGGCTAGGTCATGCGATTGGATCTACACAGGATTTTTCAGTGGGTGACCAACTCACTTAGTGCAGCTATTACCTAATTCCATTTCAAGGTCTGAATGACTAGCACATATGCCGACCTAAAGAAAAATTGAACTGTGAATTTTTGCCCCGAACAGGCATTAATGTTCTGGGTAGTGGATAATTTTCTTATGAAGAAAGGGAAGACAAAAGCTAAACTCGAAGAAAAGGAAGCGGAGCAAGAGTCAAGGAATGGAAGTAAAGTCCGATACAGGAGAGCAGCATCACATGATGAGTCAGAGTCAGAGGTACATACATGCACCAGTGGCTGTGCCTGAGTCCACTTCCTTCCTCTTGCTATTGACTTATTTTAATCTTGAATTTGCCTAGAATATGCTTGTCCAACCTGCGGCCTGCGGGCCAGATTCTGGCCTGCTGAGGGCTCTTATCCAGCCTGCGGAGTATTGCCGCAAGAGGCTGGGAGCTGGGGCTGGGCTGGAGCCTTTTTAAATATCCCACCCTGCAGCACAGGGCAGGAGTGATTGGTGCAGAGAGGATCTGATCTCAGGGGCTGGATTCAGCCGTATTGAGGGTGGTGGGGGGCGGCTAGGGCAGGGGTCAGTGGTTTCCCATGGCATGGGGCCAAGGGAGAGGGAGCCTACAGCATGGGGGAGTGGTTGGGGAACTGGCAAAGGGGAGGGGGGAACAGCACAGTGCAGGGAAAAGGACTGTGTGGAGCTGAGGATGGAGAGAGGAGGAGTGGAGCCCACAGCGCTGGGAAGGCAGGAAAGGAGAACTCAGCAGGCTGGGGGGAGAGGAAAGAGAAGTCCCTATGACCTGGAGCCAAGGAAGGGGAGCCCACGCTGGGGGGAGGGAGGAAGCAGAGGAGTGCTCGCAGCCCTGAGAAGTGTCAGGAGAACTCAGAGTTGGGGGTGGGTGGAAGAAAGAGGAGCCCACAGTGCTGGGATTGGACTGAGAACTCAGGGCAGTGGAGGGGGAAGAGGAGTCTGCAGCATAGGGAAGGGCCAGAGAACTGGAAGGGCAGGGTGGGTGAGGAGCACTCTGCTGGGGAAGGGATTGGGGAATCCCCAGGGGAGGGTGGAATGGGAGCCCATGCAGTGCAAAGCCCGGGAAGAGAAGGGGTGAGAGAGGGGGTCAGGAACTCACAGGGGAGGGCAGCCTGTGTGGTGTAGGGCAGTGGTTTTCAGATTTTCTTTGTTGGGTCTCAGCTCCCAACCCCTCAGCTGTGTCAGAACTCCCAACCCCTCAGCTGTGTCAGAACTCCCTTTGCTGAAAAAAAAGCAGGCCTGGGGATAGGGTCCCCAAGCAGCAGCTGAAAGAAGCCCAAAGGGTTTCTTTCCGCAGTATCCATAGGGATGCCCCCCAAGTCGAAAGGATCCACTCCATGGGGCTTCTTTCTGCAGGGTGCCTGGGGACAGGGGTAGCAGCATCGGGAAATTTGAAAGGACCCCAGCCACCACCACTACCCTGTGCCCCAGAGCAGCTGGGGTCCTTTTCAATTTCTCACTGCTGCTACTTCCCCTCCCTGAGCAGGGCTGGGCGGGGGGGGGGGAAGCCCTGGCACAGAGCAGCACCTGCAGGGCTCATAGCAGTCCCAGCCGGGGCATGGAGCAGCCCCAGGAGAAGTCCTGGTCGGGCATGGAGCAGCCATCCACCCCCGGAGCAGCCCTGGCTGGCCAGGTGCAGGGCTGGGAGAGAAGCCCCAGTTCGGAGCAGGGCCTGCAGGGCTCAGGGCAGCCCTGGCCAAGCACGGAGATTGGGAGAGAGGAGAAGCCCCAAAGAAACCCTGGCTCAGGGCAGCTGGCCACGCCCCTGCCCCGGAGCTGTGCTGGTGGGGCTCAGGGGGGTGCCAGGCAGCTGCCTCTCCCCAACCCTGGAGCAATGCTGGCCGGGGAATAAGCCCTGGCTCAGGGCTTGAGTCTCGGGGCAGCCACCCGCGCCCTGGAGCAATGCCGGCCAGGTGCCAGTTAGTAGCCCTTGCCCACAACTGTGGTTGCGGGGCTCGAGGCCGTGCCGGCCAAGTGTGGGGGAGCCACCGCTGCATCCCTCTCTGGAGCAGGCCTGGCCAGGCACAGCTCTGGAGGCAGCCCCTGGAACAAAAGTGCTGGCTGGGCGTGGGGTAGCAGCACCTGCCGGGCAAGGGGCTGAGGCAGAAGCCCTGGCTTGAGGCTTGGGGCAGCTGCCTGAGCCCTGGAGAAGTGCCAGCTGCGCTCCGGTGGGCGACCTCCACCCCAAAGCCACGCTTGCGAGGCTTAGGGCAATCTGTGCCCATGTCTCAATGCTACCGCTGCAGGACGTAGCAGCAGTGGGAGATTTGAAAGGACACTGGCCGCAACTGGCTGGCACCCTTTTAAGTCTCTCCCCCAGCTATCCTGCAGTGCAGGGGCCGTGATCCAGTACCAAAATGTGTTCACCGGTTCTCGAGTGAGAAAAGAATTGCAATGTGGCCGCTTACCCCAAAAGTCTGGACACCCTGGCCTAGAACTTTTTGTTTATAAGGCCTCATTGATTAAATTGATGGCTGCTAATTCCACTTATTAACCCTTTATAAGGCTGCGCATGTTTGTTCTGAGGTTTGAGACCTCTTCCAAGGCTACTGCTGATTCTCAAAAGGTTTGTTTTTAGATCAGGGGTCTGCAATCCCCAGCACGTGTGCCAGACGTGGCATGCGGGCCGAGCCTGAGTGGCAGGTGGCGCCACTCAGGCTCCCCTGCTGGCCCCACCCTCCAGCACAGCCTTGGGCCAAAAGAGCCGGATGCTGCGGCTCGACCCCACTCACCACGCTTCCTCGCTGGGGAGCACAGCCAGCAGGAAAAAAGCAGCTGTGGTGTGGGGCTGCAGGCCCCGCCTCTGCTGGGCAGGGCTGCCAGGGAGGAGCAGGGTGGGTCAGCCCTGCCCAGAGCTGCCACTGCCTGTGGGAGCTGGCCCCGCCCCTGGCCCCGACCGGGAACCGGAGGCCGCCCGCCAGTGGGAGCTGGCCCTGGCCCTGGCCCGGGCTGGGAACTGGAGGCTGCCTGCTGACCCCAGCACCTGCTGAGGGTGCGGTTGGCAAGGCTGGCACGGGCTGGCAAAGGTTGCCGACCCCTGTTCTAGATCCTGTGATGCCAGATAATTCAGTCAACAGTGAAATACAGCTTTATGTGGCTGTTTTACTCAGATACTGTGTCTAGAAATGGTGACTTTTCAGATTTGTTAAAAAAAGACATTTCATCTCATGATTAAATCTTACACATTTAAACATAGGATCTTTAAACTATTGTGATAGTTGAGAACATCCATTCTCTCAGTTCTGACCTCAGCCTCTTCTTAACAGAGGCGCTTAAATCAGGTCAATGAGAAATGCTCCTGCTAAAAGAACTTTAACCATGGGAAAGGCTGTTGAGCTGAAACATATAGTGGTACAAGAGTGATTGTCATGTGTGTACCACTCTCCAATTCCATTTGTCTGTAGCATGGGTTACTCAGTACTTACGCTGAAATAAAAGGGTCCGAAGCGTGAATTTGGTTAGCTTTGCAGATGATCTTATTTAAAACTCTATTTAAACACCTTTTGCTTTGCCCAAGGATGAATAGATACCTTGAATATACATCCCCATCATTTAATATCAATCTTCTACAATACATTATCAGTAGCAACAACTCTTTTGTTTAGTAATTAAAACTGCCACTTCCAGAGATGGTCGGAAAGCTGTCTGCCTTTATTTAACCTTGTGTGCGTTCTCAGAATACTGTAGGTCCCAGGATACAGTGCTTTCTTGAATCAAGTGACCTTCCTTTAAGATGAAAGAATACCTGCAAACTTTATGGACCCATATCTCTAATAGAGAAGAAGGTGGCTCCAGACTTAATTTCTACACATGTTCAGGGCAAGTTGCTTAAACTGCTCTTAGTTAGTTGAACATTTTGGGCACCCTGGTTTATTTCTTGCATAGAAGCTGACATAAGAAGCATTTTGATATTTGAAATTACTTTCTAATGTAATAATTGACGTCACATGGTAATGCCAGGCAGTGACATGAAACCAAACAAAAATTCTCCTGTTTTAAGTGCCTTTTTATTGGGTGTCTGTCTTACCTAAGTTATTTAGAACAGATTCAAGGAAGAACAAAAATAGGGATTGCGTCTTATTTGAAACATGTTCTCCATACTTCTGTTTCAGATCCTCATTTCAGCAGATGATGAAATGGAAGAGTCAGAAGTTGAAGAGGACCTACGGAGACTGACTAACTTAAAGCCTGTTAAGAAGAAGCATCGCTTTGGGTTGCCTGTATGATACTTTACTGACCTGTGTATTTGCAGGTTTAGTGGAATATGCTACTTGGTCAGTGGGTTTTCACTTTGCAACAGCGTCCCCTTTTTTCTACAAACTATTACTAACAAACAGGTCTGATTAGGATGCAGGAAACGTTCCAGTTCAATTGCACTACAAAAACACTGACCAAATATGGAAGTGTCTTTTCATCATGTATGGAAATACAGCATTCTTAAGGAGCAGTCGCTAAAATGGTTTGTATCTGACACGTCAGAGAAGACCGCAGAAAAATAAGAACAGTGTCTCACAGTTCCTGAGTGATTTGATGCAAGACATTCTGAAAAAGGCATTGGGATTGACTAAGTGAAACCAGTGTGTTTTATTACTAAAACTGGCTTTTGCAACATATTAATTCCTAGAGCAGAATAGTTTTATGGTTACAAGCTGTAACTTAATGTTATTTTTTTAAGTACATGTTTACTTCCTACAAGGTACCTATGAAACTAATAGGCAGAACAAAGATTTTTTTCAAGTCTCCTCTAACCTATTTGACTATTTTATATTTAAGTTATATTTTCATACTGTTATATTTAAGGATTCTCCTTGTCAAAGAAAAGGACACCATTTCTTTTTTTGTATTGAAAAAGATCAAAAGATTTGCAGTGAAAAGTTCTCATTCAGCCTTGTCACTTGATAAGGCAAATGATGTTTTCACAAAGGGAAAAACTTTCTTTCACTGTTGAAGACGCCAAATGTCCACTAGAAATGTAGCCCCAAGAGTGGTTTTGGCCACACCCTTTGACAACGGTATTGTGTAAAATGGAGATGTTTTCTGCATATTTAATAATATGCACTTTAGCAGATAAAGAAATTTTTATGATAGTTTCCTCATCTGTGAAATGAACTTCGAAGGATGACTTCATCAATACTTGTCTCTTAAAAAGTGCATATCTCTGATTATACTTCTCAACTATTCCAAAGGAGGTAGAACATTCCCTTTTAACATTCCTCATATGGGTTCTTGCACATGGGATCTGATCTGATTGGAGCTGTTAGTACCATCTTAATATATATAATTATTTCCCTGGGTTACATTTTTGCTTAAGATTTTCCCATTTAAATATAAATGGGTAATGCTGATCATTAATAACGTGTCATTTGAAGGCTTTAAAGCATGCTGTTGCAGCACATTCATTCCTAATTCCTTTAAAAAAGTCTGCGTGATTCTCCCTTTGTCTATTTGAGAATAAAACTGAGAGCTACAATGCACCTGTTACTACATGTAAGATGTTTGCAGCTTCAGTGACTTCTTCTATGACTAATGAAAACTTACCTGCTGGTGTTAAACCCTTGTAGGCGTGTTTTCAGTGACCACCTGTTCTTTTGTGTATTTTCCCAAATGGTAGTTCTGTTCCAACCACCTTCTTTGCTTTAATTAAACCTTGTGTAGGATGAGGCGATGTGTCAAAAAGATGGAAAGATCAGAAGTAAGTTGCAAATCTGCTATAGTATCTGGACATCAAATATGCTCCATGCCTTAAACTGATCAAGTACACTGGAAGAAAGCTCAGATCTTTTTAAAGATTTTTTTTTTTAAATTTTTATACATTTAGTAAATCTTAATGTGGTGTGTTACCAATACTGCTGAGGAGGGTTCAGTAGGCCTTAGGAAATACTATGTGCTCCTTTGCTTACTTTCAGTGTTCAGATATTTATTTACTCCTTGTCTGTTGAGGTAAATAAAATGTCCTGGGATTTCCTCTGTACACCTCAGTCTGTCCAGTTGACTAAAAGAGACATTTTATCAAACTTGACAATTGAGCTAGCTGGAGCCACTGACCACTGTTACTGTGCACTAAAACATAATATTTGCAATAAGTCAAATGCTAGTGTTTCTCTTACACTAAATCTAGAAACTAAGGGAGACAGACACTTGTCTAATTTGAGTTTCTGTGAAGTTTGAGGTAGGGAAATGTCACTAATCAATGTAAATGTTTCAGCTTTTGTGGTTTACACCTTGTCTTGAGTGTTCTACAGTCCGGCAGGTTCAACTTCTTCAGTACAGCAGCTTAAGGAATTTATTTCAATAATCTAGTACGGTTTTGCCACCCCAATGGGAATTAAGAACTAGTCTCCTCAGGTCACAAACTTTTTTTTTGTTTTTTAGTTGGGGTTTGGCAGGATTTGCCTAGGCCTTGTTCTATTTGAGGAAATGAAATAAAACAGCTGATGCTTTCTTTATTCCACCATATTATACTTACCTATCCATTTTAGTCATTAGGGATCATATGAACAGCGCACAAATAAAAAGCTTTATTTTTTTCCTTCCTGTGTTCAAATTATGCAGAATATCAAAATGAGCTTTGTTTCTAGTCTTAAATTTAGTCTGTGAACCATAAAATGGCCTTAATCATGTAAAATAAGCTTGTTTTGTACAGACTTCAGATTTACTGTCAAAGTTTAGGTAGCATAAAGCACCATAGAGTAGATTAGATTGTTTTAAGGGTAAAAATTCTTTTTTCCTCTTTAAGTGCTTCAATATCTCTGGATTGAGATGTGTACGTATTGTAACAGGAATTGTGACGCAGTAAACGTCTATTAGCCAAAGACTCTTGAGAGTTTCACATTCCCACAATCATAACATGGAAAATGAATGCCTTTTATTTAAAAGGTTGTTTGAGAATTGCTTGATTTAGTCTCCTCTTTTTAATTCTAGACTCCTAAAGTTTACTTGCAACTTCTAAACTTCCTGCAAATGACAGCAAGATATTGCATTCTTACTAATTAGTTTTTGTTACCCTTCAAAAACAGGAAAATGTGAAATTCTTTTCCTGTCTGCAGAAGTCTTAAATGAAAGAAAAATGAATTCAGGATGTAGTTAAAAGTTCATACATTTGTCTCTGATTCTTAGAAATGTAACATCTAGTGCTTCACTGTTTGCTGTTAGATGGAATATGTTGGCAGTGCAGTTTAAAAGAAACTGTTCCATAATAAATTGATATGATAATTTGAAGACCTGGAAGCACATATGTGATTCTCCAAATGCTAATCTGCTGTGGCAAATCCACCCTTTAGACAGCTCGTTATAAGTTTAATTCAGAGTGTACTTATAAAAAGATAATTAAAAAATTATTCCATTATATGATTAATTAAAATAAGCTTATGTAAAATATGCAAAGCAAAAAGGCAGGGATTCTAATTTTAAATTTATAGATGAGATGCAGAAATATTGGAATTCAAGATACACCAAACTTGTCAATCTTAAGATACATTAACTGGTTATATCTACGCTGTGATATGTCTTAACGTTCTGGCTCTGATACATTCAGGTCCTCTTGTCTTCTATCATGTAGGTAAAATGGTGTGTATTAATGTTGCTGACTAAAATGTGCTGTAGCTTTTCTTCAGGGAAAACTCAAACTTGTTGAGTTGTGAACTTAACTAAAACAATGCAAAGTGTTCCAGAGATCATCTAATAGGTTTGTGCACAGTTTCCTGCTGTGCCTGGTGGGGGAAGGAGTGTTCAGCCTTAGCAGTGAAGAGTTGAGCATCTTTAGGAATTTTTGCCATTGCTTGACTAACCCCCCGTCTGCAACTTGCTGTGCTTTTTGC
Organism: Pelusios castaneus; assembly: GCA_007922175.1. Lineage (NCBI taxonomy): Eukaryota > Metazoa > Chordata > Testudines > Pelomedusidae > Pelusios > Pelusios castaneus. The sequence continues at coordinate 8,059,776 of ML685819.1, forward strand.
AGAAGCAAAATAGTGAAAGAACAAGCCCAGCCACATCAGGTCAAAGTAGATCTACAGCACAACTGTGCAACTTTTTAGACAATATTTAGTTTCCATTTTATGACTGAAAATGACTACTATGGTTTTACAAAGTAAAACTATATTGTCTTTTTTAAAGGGACTCTTTTGTAATTGGGTTTTTGTCTTGCCTGGCTATGTCTCAGATTGAACTTTGGGTGTATTTGTTCGTAAATAAACTGGGAGTAGAGCCTATGTCAGCAAAAGCAACTGAAATCTGCTGCCCTCTGTTTGAACTGTATTGTTTAATCAGTGGTGTTACATTAAAGTTTAAGGGTATATGATGTACTTGCATTATATAATGGTTTACAATAAAGTTTGACCAATTACAGATTTTTACAAATGTTCTGTCCTCCCTTATTGTGTTTAAAATTGAATGTGCTTATTAACTATATTTAGTATGCCTGTGTGTTGATTACATTTTATTCTGGCACACATTTGCCGTTTTGAGTTTAAGCACTGACCTTCAGATCTATTAGTGGTTTCTTGTTTTGGGGGGGGGGGGGGCCTTTTTTTTTTTTTTTTTTTTTGCTTCTGCGTTGGGATTAGTTTCAGTATGGTGACGCATCTAAAGAGCTATTTTTCCCAAAGAGAGACCAGATTTGTTAGATTACAGATTTTGTTTATAATGTGTCATATGTATGCAAAATTTCTCTCGAAGATTTGCACTTACAAGGTGCAACGGGAGTTATGTTCCCTACGGTGTGCTACACAGACTTTGCCTTAGGTGCACACTCATAGAAAATAGTCTCCTTATATGTCTTAAATAATCAAAATTAATTTTTAGATGTACTCTTTGTAGAGACTTATGTCTGGTTCTGACCACAACCTGCCAGCAGGCTAAAGTTTCTATCATAACAGATCTGTGGACTTCAGACAGAAGGGTCAGTCACTGGCAGCAGGGGAATGCCCTGCCTCTTGAACTTCACTCAAGTTTTATTTGCCTCTGAAGTGACCAGTCGCTTAGCTAGAGCTTTCCTGACTAATAATTTGGTTCAGTTTGTCCATCTGAGGTTTTAGCCACGGCTGAAGCACCTCCAGACTTCAGGGAGCAAACTAAGCAGAGAAAGCTGGAAGAGAAAAGGAAAAGAGCTGTGTCTTGCTGCATGCCTTGGAGTGTCCTACTGAGGAGCTTGGCAGGCTGAGTGCAGTTCCTCCTTGGCCCTCATCCCACAACCAACAAAGAACCAAGCAACAATGATGTAGCTAGAGGCAAACAGTTTTTCTGCCTCCATCTCCTTAAGGGGCGCAAAGCCACATGGTCAACCACCAGATGGAAAATTGTGCCTGAGTCTCTAGAACTGTACCAGCAATCACGATTCTTATCTCTCCTGCCACCTCTGTAATGTCCCTCCTAGGGATTGCCTACTGACATCCCAGACTATTGCGTATAGGGAAAGCGCTGGCCCCTGTGATGCCTCAGGCAGTGGTAGGAGTTCTGGGGGAGTCTGTGCTTGAACCTCAGTATTTCTTTGAGCAATCCAGGAGAGGACTCCTATTGACACCTTGTCTTTCCAACTCTAACCTCTTTCAGGGCAAGGTCACTGGCCCCTTGGAAATACCTTTGGAGTAATCGGGGACCCATTTTTCACTCCCGAAGGAGAAACAAACAAAATCAATACTTAGTTCCCTCCTCAACTTCATGGAGTCCATCATGCCACATGAATGCAGCTAAAACTATGCCACAGATCTGCGCTGATTCCTCTGAGCATGGACAAAGACACAAAGGTTGGAAGAGGAAGGAAGGCCAGCTGTCTGAGTCAGTTAGGGATTCAAATAACAAGTCATTTTCAAAAAAACAGCCAGACGATGGACTCTTTCAGGCAGAGTACTTGGAGTACTGTGCAACTGTTCCGAGGAAGACTGCTACTGTCCTGGACAAGCTGAGATACTGTACTAGAGGAATGGGAGATTTCAAATTTCCCTTCCTCTGGGAATGAGATCTCTGTTGGCAACAGCCCAGCAATGACAAAATAAAAAAAATCCCGAAGCATATTAGACACCCGCTACTAGCTTTCACAAGGCGTGCTGCTGAGTGAGGGCAGTATTGGAACCGTAGGTCCTCACGGCCTAAGGGCTTCTCTCTGGAAAAGAGTGTGGCTACATATTTTTCATGCAGGTACACAGGACTTTTGTTGTGAGATAAGATGCTCAGGAAATCAATCTCCAGCACTTAGTGCTACTGTGGGAAATTTTATGGGAAACTAAAGCTAATCAGAGTCGCTGCAGAAGTAGATTGTTAATCCTGACTCTCTCTCTAACTCAGCATGCAGCCATGTGACAATATAAAGCAGTCTGTGAGGTGCAAGAGAGAATACCATTTTACAAGTGGAACCAGCGGTGTTGGGTAAAGTCAATAGTTGCCCTCAGTTTGCTTACTGCGATCTGAAGTTCAGAGGCAGCTTTTGGGGTTGGCAAAGCAGGCACATGCCTAAGGCTTTGAGCAGGAAGGGGCCCCATCACCTGCTTTGTCTACCCCCAAAAAACACTCGACAGCAGGAAGCTGGGTCAGAGTGCAAGGGTCACATGGGGGAGAGCTGGGGGGGGCAGAAGTGCGGGGAGCAGGGCCACAGGGGGCCCCCCATGGGCCTCTGGGGGCCCCCTGCAGTAGGCCTTCGCCCAGGGCCCCCCAATAGCCAAAGGCCGCCTCTGCTGAAGTTGGCAGGTCTTTTTCAATTTTGGTCAAAATTATTTGCTGGACGTTACACAGATGGGGAACTCAGAGCAGTACTGCATGAATCGCAGGTAATTTTGTCCTATTCTCAATATCAAGCAGCCCATTGTAATGTCAGACTATGAATAAAATCAACAATCCATTTCATCAGAATAGTGCAACGTACTCCCCACCCTGTTTCTAAGCCCTGCTAAGCATAGGATGCATGTGAAAAATCTGAAAAGGTTCTAAAGAAGATTTATCCTCCCTTTCCCATTGTTACCACGCCACAGGCATGCAGCATACTTTTACATATGGATGGTAATGTTTTTTTTCCAACTTTAACATTACTCTTTGATCTGACGAGTGCTCCCAGGGCTCTTTCAAGATAATGCTGATATTAATACTGGCTTTAAGGCAGAAGGAAATTCATTTTCATCTCTCCTCCTGATCAAACACACAATGATATGATTGGAGTATCTTATTCATGATACCCACAGGTGCGTGGAACCAGGAACGTCAGTCATAGGCCAGGCTAATGCTGAATCCTACTAGGTACAAGGTGTCATCACAGAAGAATGTCAACAGAAGATGAAGAAGGCCATAAAGGAAAAGTTGGGGTGTCAGAAACAAATTAATTTAGTGGAGCCTGTTGGGAATGCTGAAGTCCTGCATGGCCCTGCATCAGTGAACCAGAGTTCCCGGGAGACAAGCTGAACATCCAGTGTTCAGAAAATGCCTCTTTTCAGTGGAAATGTTCAACATATCTCACTGACTAGCAACAATGCATGTCCATATTTAATGGATGAGTGTCCTTTCCGCCCTGGAAGCACACTTCTCTGAATATCCCATTGTCACTAATATGTGGAACTATAGTATGACGAAAAAGTACATTTTCTTTCTTCAAGTAAGAAGATAAACTGATCACCAGGAATACAGATGGAAATTGACATTCAAACACGCAGGTTTATTTTGTTAAGGGAAATTATCTCGGTGTTCTGGAGTTTGGGAAATTATTGTGCTTTTTCTTAAAACAGCCTGTAATTTAGAAAAATGGAACTGAATTATCCTGGTTGTGGAAGCTGCCTCGTCTGGAGGGAACTTCAGAGAGCTGGGCATTCCTCTGTTGACAGTGATGGGCAGAACCATTTCTTTCCCCAAACTGCCAGCAGCCTGAAGTACCCTTGTAACTGGTCAGTGGCTCTCAACAGTTGTAAAAAGGAAATTGTCAGGTAAGTACAGAGCTTTTCCTATTTGGGGCTGAGTAGTATAATTCTCCTGAGATGAAATAAATAATGTTTCATAATGCAGGTTTAGAATTCTTAACTAAATCGGTTATTGTTTTCAATTATGATTAAAATTAAATCACCATTTTAATGTGATATCAAAAAACTACTGATGCAATTTATTCAAAGCAAAGTCATACATTCAGTTGATTTAAAAAAAATCCTGATTTTTTTTTTTTTTTTTAAACCTATTTATAGGATAAAACTGGAATGGACCGATACCCATTTTACTTTCTGATGTGGAATTACTTGACTAATACCAAAGCTTGGGAGAATAGAAATTCTTTATTATACTAAGCCACTGATTTTAAAAAATACATATAAAAAGGAAATAGCATTCATTATTTCCAAGTAGATAATTAACATAAAGGAATATCTTCTGACCTGAAGAGTTTTTCACTCTCAAAGCCCAACTACAAGACAGAGGATATGGGAAAGTGGCAGGAAAAGTGGTGATTGACTGTATCTTGATACTATATGTCAGTATAATATTTTTACAATTAGTTTTACTGCCTGTGCTTGTCAAACGGTATATGAACAAAGGTTGAGAAAAGACGCAAAATGAAGTTGTCCTCAACTAAAGCTATTGGTATACCAATAAATATCTTCTATAGGAAAAGCATGTTTCGGTGGCGTAGCAAATTTGACCTTTCCATTTTAAAATTCCAAGTTGAAGAGTTAGTACTTTAGATGTTTGTTTCTTACCTGAACTTGATCCAAACATAGGGGTTAAAATACTTTTTTTCATCCTTAATATAATTAACTTTGTTATAAATACAATAAAATTCAACGTAATTTGAAATTTTTTCTCTATAGCCTATCAAAAATTTGTCATTCCAAAACAATCAGGGAAATCTTTTTAAAAATGTTTTGAAGAAAGGGTTTGTGATTGATGACAAAGTACAAAAGTAATTCTTGACGGAGGCTGCCCCGTTATTTATAGTTCTAACTTAACTTCCCATCCTCTTGACGTAGGACCCCAACCTTTTTAATTTATTCTCAGGAGAAGACAGTAACAGTCTCAAGAGCAAAGGAACATCAGTGCACGTTTTGGTCTTGGCTGAATTCTAATGATCAAATTATATCAAGTTTTTATTAACTATTTGAAATGCATTTAAAAAGAGAGAAGCAATATCAGGTCTGATGCCTAAGCAGAAAAGGAAGGTTATTTAGCATCTGATATTGCCGTGTTTCTAAGGGAAGGTTTATACTCAAGAACGCATGAGCACCTAACCTTTCAAAAAGAGTACTGAAAACTCCCCCAAAGGCTCACACGAATACCAGCAAACCCTGCACAGCCCCAGGCTCACCTCCCCTTCTCCCTGCCCAAAACCGCGGCCCCCAATCGTATTCCCAGTGCCTGCTGCGGGGGCCCAGCTCCCAGGCCAGATCCGGCCCCTGCTGCCTCTGACCCTGGGCCAGAGTCAGCCCCAGGCCGGATCTGGACCCTGGCCTCTGCTGCTGCTGCCATCTGGCAGCCCCGAGGCTGGCTCCTGCCTTCAGCTCTGCTGGTCCCGGGTCCCAGGCCGGACCCTGCTTTTGGCCCTGCTGGTCTCTGGCTGGGGCCAGATGCTGTGACCAGCCTCCTCCCTCTTGCCCACCTGGGTTGGGACCAGCCACTGCAGGCCCCAACCTGGGGCAACTGCTGCCCCCGATGCCTACCTTAGAGGGAGGGGTGGAAAGCGGCATGAGGCGGCGCAAATGTGACGTCTGATACCAAACAATTTCTGCTGGTACTCACTGGAGAGCCTGGTCTGAAAAATTGTCAACCCCTGTTTATAGCACGTTATGGAGAGTAAAAAACCAAATTTGTTTGTCAGCCTTCTCACAAGAAATATTCAGAGTCAGAGAAGAGTCTCTAACAAAGCATTGCCTTTTAAAGATATAAATAGTGCCAAGCAGGTTCCCCTGGAAGAAGCATTTGTTAGAACGAGGGAACTGAACTTCCATCCACTCAGTTTCACTACTGCAGCTGTCTCCTCTTGTCAGTTCTGAGCTTCATCCAGCTCTCGCCATGCAATTCGGTAAATTCTACAAACACTAGTCATCTCTAAAAATAAACCCTTCAAAACAGCAGCCTGTGTCAACCTGAATCATTCTGGCATCTGGTTTGGGAAAATGACCCAGCTAATGACTTCATGTTAAATGGTCTATATAAGTCAAGGAAAAAGCAAGCTGCAACAGAGTGCGCTCGGAACTGATCCAAGAGAAAAACCGCCTTTGAGGGGACTAATACTGAGTGAGCGCCCAGCTATGTCGCAGGTAGGGAATGGTGTTAAGTTGGCTGGCATAATGCGCCATGGTGTCTGACAAATTTTGCACTATTAAATGCTGCTTCTGGTTAAGTAGTTTATTGGCAACTTGTACTTTTTTTAATACTTGAGTTAGTGAAATTGTTCTCAAATAATTGAGCTGTTTGCCTTGTAATTGGATGTGGGAGCTTTTTCAAACCAAACTTTGTGAAAGAATTTTGCAATGAAACTATATTTTGATCAATTATTTTGCTAGTGATTAAAAAGCAACATTGCAAATTAACATAACTATTAAACTATATTCTTTACCTTTAGTTATGTTTGTTGGAAAGGAAAAAAATTCTGTGGATTGTGCTGATATAGTGATAGATTTTAATGGAGGGCTAATTCCTGCTTTTCTTTTAGACTGATCATAAAGGCTATTGTAGAAAATGATATGGAATGTATGTATGTGGGATTTTAGTTTGTAAGTTAAACTTTTGGTTTTTGCTCATCTCCTTGAGGAGGAGCTTTCCTCAAAGTGTACTGTTCTCTCTGGAAAATGGGGCTTAATTATAATGGAATACAGAAAAGCAGTGGCTATACAGGACTAACAACTCTAGACATTAAAATAAAATGGATATTAAGAACAAAGTTCTCACTTAACTTGGAATGTACCCTGCTCCCTCTGCAGCCAGTAGGTTTAAATCTTTCTCAGGCTCTGCACTCCCATGCATTTTAAAGTACTTCTCATAATGGCTTGATTTCAAGATTACTATGAATGCATTAGAAACCCAGGAATATGTACTTGCGTATTGTTTCCTAATGGAGAGTGTTTTGTGACAGAACTGTGATGGTAAGAAAGCTTTATAGGAAAAATACAGCAAGGCTAGAGAAAAGGAACCCTAAGAAGCAATAGAAGAGAATTCAGTTCTGCTCATTCTCTTTATTCAAAGTGAAACAGACTTGAAGCAACATGGCAGATCTTGTAAACTAACACTGTGCTTTTGACAGTCAGAGATAATGCCCAGGCTGGATTGTTGTGCCTACTGGAAATAGTTTCTGGCGACGATCCTACCACTTGTGACTGACAAGCAATTGAAAATAGATCTACTCCCTGCCAGTCATAATATCCTGGGTGCCAGGAGGCGTGAAGCTTCCTCTCTTGCGCTGTCTCCATTGCCAAAGAAGGTATTTACATGGCAAGGAAACGAATGCACATTAGCCGTCCTGCTGTAAAATCCTGTGGAGAAAAGGCACACTGTAGCTTTTACCGTGAGGTCAACCACTGGTGCGGAGTACAGTTGGGTTTACTGCCCTACGGCTGCCTTTACTACAGTAGGGTTTGCAGCGGGATAACTCGTACACATTCATTATCTTGCTATAAACACACACCATTTTTGACTGTGACGACAAACCTTAGAGTTAATACTTCCTACCATGGTAAGGTAGGAAATCCCGATGCCTGGCTTTTACAATTTGATAAGGGATTCAGTAGGTTTCATGCTTACCCTATTAATGAAATGAGTTTTTCCCCCTTCTGGTTTAGAACCTGCAGCCACTCTAAAAGGCCTGTGTGTTACGCTCTTCATTGCCGAGTTGTGGAATAAATAATTGACACAGCCCCTGTCTAGACACCACACATGAGACCTCTGTCTCTCAGGAGCTATTTAACCTCCCTTGAATAATCAGTTAACTGATGGCACTAAACACTAGTTGAGAAGCTCTGCCACAAGGGCTTCTTTTCGTTTAGCCTTTTTGCCTTTGCTCTCTTTGGCTGACTACGTAACACTTTCCCCAGAGGCCTAGAGGACACTTTGGTTCCCACAGTAGATTCCAGTGACATTGGCTGCAAGCTATGCTGCGGCATTCTCCTCTCCTCTGCTGCCAAAAGCAAACACATGATCTCCAGTCCAAAAACCCTTCCTCCAAAAGTGAAGAGCATTGATGCTGCTTCCTTGGACTATTGGAACAAATTCTGAAATCATTCTCATGCTTGGAGTCAAGAGAATCCGTTCCCTTGAATTACATGGTCTTTTCTTTTGTCCTTAACCTTTAGCAATTATCCATTGTCCCCTCTCCAGCAAGATAAGTGCTACACACAGTTAGTAATGATTAGCTAAGTTAACATAAGGAAAAAGGGTCAAGCTACAGCCTGTCAGGCTGGTGGTGCTCAAATAATGCTCAACTGCTCTTAAACAATGGGGCTGTTGTTTTTAACTCTTTAATGGCTTCACTTCTGAGGTTGGGGGTGAACTAATTGAATTGCATGCCTGCATGTTGCACTCCATGCCAGTAGGGAGTGACGGCACCATGTTTCATTCCTTGAAATAGTGCCCTGAAGGCAAGACTTTCAGGAATGGTGTGTGTGGACACGACCAGTGTTATGTCACTCCAAGAACTTCCTCTTTTGGGTGATACAGTCAGGTATTACCATACTCATTGGCTGGAGGAAAATCTAGGGAGAGGAGTTGTGCAACATAGAGTTCTTGCAAAAATATGGTAAATGGCAAGCTGCACATCTGTTTCTGCTGTAGGGTTTGAGATTTCATTCATCATTTATTTATTCACTCCAAATTATAAATCAAGACACTTAAGTATGGTCAGTATTTGTAACCAACACCCTTAAATGGTGGGTTTGCATGACTAAATTTTACCAAATCTGTGGACAGTAAAAAGAAGAGATGAAAAAGATCTCTTTCACACATGGTTACCAAAGACTTAAAATTTTAGAGACAAGAATTTAATCTGGATCAATTAACTCCAAGCAGAAACTTTCTCCAAAATATTAAATACAAGGGTTCACAAGTGACTAGAAATATGCATGAAACAAATTCAAGAAAGAACGAACATGTGAATTTAGATGCGGTGTGTCTTCACTATGGAGTTAATCCCAGGCTTTTACAATAGGATTGACCCAATTTCCCCATACACGCAAACTTGTGACCAAATTTTAGTGGTGCTTTCAGCCCAGGGTAGCTGCTCCATCTTGGGCTACAGGCCAAAGCCCCAGAGAACCTTTTGCTTGGGTTGGTAACCTGCCCACTTTGCAGTGAAGATACTGGCTAAATCCTTTGAGTACTTCGTTGTCCTCCAATGGCTCCAACAATTCCCCTCACCCCTCTTATGTGGGCAGAAGAATAGGCAAGTTCTCCCACAATTCACTGGGAAAGAATCATAGAGCAGCTAAGTTGGCTATCCTGCTAAGAACCATGTGAAAGGACCCCCAAAGTGCTTGCAAGTGTCATCACTGTAGGGACACTAACTCTGTCTGCAGGATGGTTGCTCACACCTGGACTAAACTAAACTGGATGCTCAGTCCCAGGTGCTAATCAGTTGAATTAACGGTACAGTGAAAACACCCATAGTCTGATACCTACAACTTCAGATTTTACCACAATGGTTTAAATTGTTCAGACTTCGTCAGCTGGTGTGCTGAAACTCATGGCAATCTTTCCCTCAACCTATCAGATTAATGGATTCGTCTTCAGATTTGTAAATAGAAATCTAGATTCAACATCCAGTTCAGGAAGATGAATTTTTTTCAGTAACAAATGTTTTTCTTTTTTGCCATCTGTGTGCAATTTAGCTGCCTGCTGATACATATATGTGCTGTACACGATCATTACAGTGCGTACAATATATTGTAGGTATAGATGGGATACGATGTATGTGTTAGATAGCAAGCTCCAGATGTGGTATCTTTGTCTCCTAATATTCTAGAACATGAAATACTGACATCTTCACATCTGTCAATGTTTTTAGGCAGCCCCGGTGAAAAAGAAGCGCCCTCCAATGAAGGAGGAAGATCTCAAAGGGGCCAAAGGAAAGCTCTCCAGCAACCAGAACATTAAATCCAAAACCTACCAAGTCATGAAGCAATGTGGTAAATCTCTTCCCTGTTTACTAGAAATGTTACAGCAATCTTCAAAGTAAAACTTACACTTTAACTGGGATTATCAGTTAAATTGGTGCTCTCTAAAAGAACAGCTGAACTATTTTCACTAAGGCAACCTACATTTGTGTATGGCAAAGGACAGTTTTCTAAGCTCAGTATTTGCATCAAGGCACAAATATAAAATTAGCAGGACCCTCTTCTGAAATGCAGGCCACTATCATGGGTTTTGCCCTGCTTGTGAGGAAGGGAAGGAATTAGTCTGCTTTTCACTTCTCTTCCACCTATTAGGTTCTCACTAGCTGGTGCTCATAAAATGAACAGCCCTGCAGCAACGTAAGCCATTACCACAGTGACTGAGCACTGCAGGATGGGAGGTACTGCCATGGATCTGACTTCTGGAACGTGGCCCATGTCAAGTTCTTACTCCCTAATTAACATCCGTAGGTTTTGCTTGAAAAGGATTGAGTTCAAAAATGAGTAAGAACTAGAACATTTGATCCTATATTGGAAGATGCCGGGGCTGCCAGGTGACTCTATTAGCTGTGCCTAAAACATGACCTAACCTGGGAGAAAGAAGAAAAATTTCTTATTGCCTTAAATTTCTTTCCCGTGGTGCTCATGGTTTGTCACTGTTTTAGGATGGGGGTGGGGGTAATGATAAGGAAAGATACTTAAATTTGAACATATTGTCAATCCAGTATTCTAAATTTAAAACACTGCTTTGAAAGCTTCAAATGTAGCTACAGGGATTCCCTCCTCAGAGGGATGAGGTGAAGACAGTGGCTATGATGTTTGGGGACTGGACGTGTTCAGAACATTGGCACTATACTTCAGTATTGAACAATGCAAACCTGTGTGCCACAGATCCACGCATTCTGTCCCACTGGGTACACTTGGCAGGTCCTGATTTCCATGCATTTGAAGAGGGTGATGTATTTCCTCACGGGGAAAAGTGTACATGTCCCAACAGCACGGCTGCTATTGCCATAAATCTTTTTGACTGATAGGCTCCTCTTCTTCTTTTTCAAGAACAAGAGGGCTCTGTGGCACCTTCCGTATTTAGTCAAGCTCGGACAGGAGGTGAAACAGTCTTTGAGAAGCCTAAAGGAGAAGCACCAAGAGTGTCTTTGGCTGACAACCAAGTTTAACCTGTGTGACAAAGATTCCACTTTATCCCAAATTGCTGTCACTTACACTAAACTTATTGCTGCACTAATAAGTCAACTTAATTCCTTCAAATTAGTCATTCGTGACCGGAGGATCCTTTTGTAGGCTGTAACTTCCTTTTGTAAGTTTCAGTATTTTCTTTCTGTATAATACATGTTGTAATGGTTTCAGTAAGAACTTGATCACTGGACACAGCCTGGCATAGTAATGACCAATTTCTAATGACACTTAAATGACGTATGTGTTTTTTAAGACATGTTCCAGAGCTGTGATCTAGTTCAATTTTGGATATAATCTTAAATGCAAAAAAAGTACAATAAACAAGATATAATGGGTTTGATTTCACTGCAATGCCTCCTAACTGCGAATGTTTCTGTACTATTCCTATTTTCACAGTTGGACACACAATTTTGCAAAAACATGATAAAGGACTTCATTTTTATCTGCAGTTTTTTCTTCCTATTTTCCTTCTGCTTGCCCCAATTAAGGATTACGGGCAGTAGGGTGAGTAACTTATTGCTAATGAGTGAGATGAAACCATATAGAATTGAATACTATACACATTCAAAACTCAATCAACTCCAGGCAGACTCAGAGTATCAGGGCCAACCTGTACAGAGCTTAATTAAATGCAACGGGCTGGATGTCCCAGTCATATATAGACTGCGGAGTATGGGATAAAAGAGAGGGAAGGCTGACTCAATGGTGGGAGTGCTAGCATGGAATCTGGGAGATGCTGGTTAAATTCTTTAGCTTTGCCACAGAGTTTGTGCGTGACCTTGGTCAAGTCACATACTCTGACTGTGATTCAGTTCCTTCATCTGTAAAATGAATATAATAGCACTGCCTTACTTCACAGGGTGTTGGGAGGACAAATATATTAAAAATCAAGAGGAGCTCAGATACTACAGTGAGAGGGGCTATTAAAGTAATCTGAGCTAGAGGCTTTAGAACTATTTAAAAACTACTGAGACAAGATAGGTAAATTAAGGTCCATCCAGTATTACCCCAAAAAAAAGTGACTTACACCAATATAGCTGTCAAGCTGTGCCAATTAAAAAGATATTTTTAAAAAATGAATGAGGCTTTTAACTCACATTGCAACACCTTTCCTTCCCTGTGTGTAACACTTGTCTGCACCAAAGATCTTCCAGAATGGCACTTACTGCTACTCAGATTAGTTGACACACAAATAATGGCTGAGATGCAAGTGTGAAAGTCAAAATTTCTTGTTCTAAGAATACTAGAATATTACACCCCATTCTAGTGTACTAGATCTTCAAACTCAGATGAACTAGTTTGGATAAAATGCAACTTTGAACAAAACCAAATTTTTCTTAGTTTCAGATTATTTACTAGATTTTTTTTTTCTAATCTTTATTTTTCACTTTCATAGAACTGCATTAGTTTGCTTTTGATTCCAGCCACATCAAAGGAGCCAAAATGGTTTGAGATTTTTCTCTGGGTATTTCCAGCCTGACTAGAATAAAAAAAACACTCTAGAGAACTTGTTCACACAGGGTTCCAGATAAATTAACCTTGTGAGATTTGTCACATTCTTTCTCTAAGAAGAATTATACTTTATCTTTTATGAATAACAAAACTTCTGTTGAACTGCCCATGCAGATGACAAAAACTCTGATGGGATTTTTCTTACCTTTTCCTTTTCTATGCATGGGGCTTTTCTAAAAAGAATTTTCACAATTTCAGATAGCTGAGTGAAGACACTGAGGGAACTGCTGACAGAGCATTATCTCTGAAAGCATCTTACTTTAATTTTATGATCCAAAAACACTTTGTAAAATTCCTCACCCCTTCCCCAATATCTGAAAAGTAGGGAAAATTACGAGGGTACTTAGTGTTTCAAAAAGGAGGGGTGGGATGGCGCAGTGTTAATTTGTCTGCTTTGCCACATGGGGACTATATGAGAGAGAATTAGCTGTCACAAATAATGAAGGGAACTGGATAACTTTATTTATGCTGATGTCAGCTGGTGAATTGTTAGGCTCGCTTTTTATTTTTTTTTTTATGAAAACTAAGGAGATACTTCCTACTCAATCCTATAAAAAAGCCAAATTTACTTATACACACACACACATTTTCTCTTTGTATCCTCTTATAATGTCAAACCAAAGCATCGCCAGGTGAAACTAAAGCAATTAACTGAAAACAAATACAAGGTAATATTATAATTTGTCACACTACGTACAGTCAATCTGTGTCAGTCACTGCTCCACTCAGCCAAATATTATAGCTGGATTTTTAAAAAAACAAACTAGGAGTCGTTAACAATTAGAGTACTATTGCCAGCAAGAAACACCACTAAGTATGAGGATTATTCTCACGGCATGCACTGCCTGAAAGGTTTAAGAAGAAATCTCTGCTCTCATACAGTACTGCTTTGTACAAATGGCCAGGTACATTTATAGGGAGTTTGGTGCCTTTCCTTGAAGATAAAAATCCTCACTGAATGGAAATGAATTGTGGTTCTGTGCTTTAGACGTTTCAAGTCTGAGGTAGAATCAGCCTGCACTGCTCACGTCTCACTCTCAGGGCAAAGTACTGGCTTTGACTTGGTGCATTACAGGCACAGTGGTGTACATGCTGTCCCCATATAGCTATGTCAGGACACCCTGCCACACATCTGCTATTTCCATGGGCCAAGCTCCCACTAGAACAGGGGAAATTCAGACCTCCTGTCATTTGTTTCCAGAAATAAGAAACAAAGCTGACTCGCTACTGACCGCTGCCAAAACATTTGGTAAAAAATTACGATTAAATTGCAATCTTTATCAGTGGTAATCCAGCTCTTATCCGAGTGAGCATTCCGATCAATTCATAATTACTCAGCCAGGCCATATAAAGAAATGGTGCTACCATGGAGTTACTGGGACTGAGGTGGAGACAGAACAGATCCTACACGCTTGATACCTCAATATAGCCGATCTCATCTTTCTGGCTTTCCATCTTGGTACTAGATGTTCCTCTGTGGATTAGACACTATTAGACACTGGAAAGTAGATGAAAGAAGTACTGTGCAGCGGCATCCAGGTCATAACCAGTGATCATAAAGAAGGAACAAGCAGTAAGTGAAAACCAGAAGTCCGGAAGCTAGCTGACACATGACAGGGGATTGAGAAGCACTCATAAAAGCCAGATAACATACAAGGAGCGTAGGCACCAAGCAGATCCAGAAGCCCACAAAGGAAAGGAGTGACGGAAGAGACTTCGGAGGCTTCTAGTGCCTGAGATGATGGAATGAGGCTGAAGTACCTGTTCCACTTTTCACAACCTCTGTCTCAAGGACCTCATTTCTACCTGTGTACATGGTACGCATAACTTCAGCCAGGCTTGCCAGGAACTTCTGGTTTGTGGAAGGCATGATGGGTTTGATACCAATCAGCTGTTAAAATGGTTTGTGAGATAGATGTGATGTAGCTGGATGAGTATCACTGTAACGACTGGGTCGGGATTCAAGCTGAGCAGAGTGCATTAGCATCAGGTCCTCATGACAGAAACCTGGGGAATACCAATGGAAGAGAGAACAGTTCCCATGGAGCAGGGGTCTGGATCACAGGTAACACATGATGCTTTAATAAAGAACTGTTTACTAGGCCCGCCTGTTTGTTCATCACTGATGAAACAATGCCCTAGTCAATGGCTGATCAAATTAAAAATGAATGTGAGAGAATAAGGGCTATGAGCCCCTATAAGAAGATCCCTAATGATGGCAAAGAGTAAAGTAATCCTACAGCTGTATTCCCATGTACAGTGCAGGTAACACCCTGATCATTTCAATATCTACCCAAGGGTTTCTGGCACTCCCCTTTTTCCATCCTGGTCCCAGCCAGTCTATTGTTGGAAATTTAACATTCCCCCACCTCAACTGAAAATTAAGGTGGGCTATAAAGGAAGGGGGAGTTGGTTCCCTGCTGTACCAGTCAGAAAAGCCCCAATCCCTCGTTTAATTCGTTGGCAAAGTGCTGCCACTCTGCCTTGTTTATATGTGCATGCTGTTGTTTTTGTGAATACAATTAAAGGGCTTGTTAATTCTTTTTGCTTAATACAGTATTTTTAACACAATGCACAACAATGCTAGCATGAGACATACAACACAAAACATAATTTTTGTCATGACAGTAGATTTATGGTGTTTTGGATTTTTTTTTTTTTAGCTGGTACTAGCTCTTTTTGAAATTTTGGAAGACCAAAAAAAAAATGTTCCTACCCCCCTGAGTGGTGGCAGATGATTGCTTAAAATATATTTTTTTAATGAAGTAAACTTGCAAGGGGCTTCTGTCTTCTAAAGGTTATCCTGTTCTTTATGGCTGACTTGTTTTTTACCCTTCTTTTTGTGTCTAGACTTTTTGTACTACTAGTTCTGGGAAGTTGCCTTAATAGACACCACTGGTTGTTGCTTGATTATGGGTTTTTTTTTTTTTTTTTTTTTTTTTTTTTTTTTTTTACAAAACCGAAACTAAGAATCTTGACTTGGCATTCTGTTTGGCTGGCCTTTTTTTAAAATAGTTACTGAACTTATGTAAAATGTAAAGTAAATTTAAAATACCTTGCCCTTTTTTTTTTTTTTTTTTTGGTATGCTTTTATTATTCTTAAAGCGCAGTGATTTGAAAAAAAAAAGATGATCTTTTCTGGCTCCATTTTTGAGCCCTTACAGGACTTTAATAACAGTAAATCCACATTTTTTCAATAGCTTAACTTTCATAACATTATACTAACCGTACCAGTTTTTATAAGGCGTAACTGTTCTATACTTAACAAGTTTTAAAGATTTTGCAAAATATTAGACACAGGGTACATTTTTCATTTTTGGCATGATAGGATTTTAGTTTAACTACATTCCTGGAAGACAACAGAGTCCTGTGGCACTTTTAAAGACTAACAGATTTATTTATCGCATGAGCTTTTGTGGGGGATTTTCTCCCAGGAAAGCTCATGCGATAAATAAATCTGTTAGTCTTTAAAAGTGCCACAGGACTCTGTTGTCTTTCTACAGTAGACTAACACGGCTACCCCTTTGGAATTTGACTACATTCCTGGAGTTTGGATGGTCAAGGGTTAACCTGAACCTGACAGTCAGAAGATAAATCTTCCCTGGAGGTTTGAAACCAGAGTTTCTGGTAACCTGAGCCACTGTCTTACTAGGTGTTTTTTATGCTAACTGCTCCCAGTCTGGCCAATTCTTCCCATACCAGTGAGTCAGGTAAATTCTGTTAAACCACACACTTAGTAATTTTTAAATTTCCGTTTTTAAATTTGGACTTTGTTTCCAAGATATACAGAATATTTTACAAACAGGGTTTTGATGTTTATTTTTTAAGCTCTCATTCTACATGGATTTAGAGAGACTTTAAAATACTTTTAAAGCACTCAGAGGAAAAGGTTGGTCTGCACCCTGAATTTTTGGGAGATTAAATTTACAGAGCCAAACACCACAACACACATACAAATTCTTTTTTTTTTTTTTTTACATTTTTTACACTGCTGCAATTGTTTTTACACATTTCTACAGATTACATTCTTTACAAAAATTGCAGTTAAGTTCTAGTGAAAAAGAACATGGGGGTTTAGTAACTTTGGCTAAATTGTCCAAATTTAAATAAATTCCCCTCTGTTCGACACTGGTCAGGCCGCATCTGGAATACTGTGTCCAGTTTTGGGCTCCCCACTACAGAAAGGATGTGGACAAATTAGAAAGAGTCCAGCGGAGGGCAACAAAAATGATTAGGGGGCTGGGGCACATGACCTATGAGGAGAGACTGAAGGAACTAAGCTTATTTAGTCTACAGAAGAGAAGACTGAGGGGAGATTTGATAGCAACCTTCAACTACTTGAAGGGTTGCTCCAAAGAGGAGGGAGCTAGGCTGTTCTCGAGGGTAACAGAGGACAGAACAAGGAGCAATGGTTTCAAATTACAGCTGGGGAGGTCAAGGTTGGATATTAGGAAAAACTTTCTCACGAGGAGGGTGGTGAAGCATTGGAATGGGCTATCTAGGGAGGTGGTAGAATCTTCATCTTTGGAGATTTTTAAGTCTCGGTTAGACAAAACCCTGGCTGGGATAATTTAGGGGGAGTGGTCCTGCTTTTTAGCAGGGGGTTGGACTAGATGACCTCGTGAGGTCCCTTCCAACCCTATTATTCTATGATTCTATAACTTAAATCACATTATTACTTTTCCTAAGGCAATTAATTTTAATTATTTTTATATTTGCAGACCAATCATTTGGGAAAAGGCCCTCCACCCCTTTTTTTTTTTAGAATGGCTGCAAAGTCTATAAAATTTCTTTACAACTTTTAGCTGTCCTTCCAAACTATGTGGTTTTTACTTCTTACTTTTTTTTTAATTACTTGCTTATTTTTTAGGAGGATACCTCTATCAGCTTAGATATTACTATTTAAAGCACTGCTTAGTGATTTAAATTCCCTATACTGCCTCCCATGTTTGTTTACTTTTCTTTCTGTTTTTTACCACAATGCCCCTCTGGGCTCTTTTTAGATTATTTTTTTTTTAATTTTTTTTTTACTACAGGGCTACTGCTGGCCCGATCCTGCTGCTTCCTTGCCACAATTTTTTATGATTTAACTTTGCTCTTAAGGCTGTACTCTTTCTTTTTAATAGCCTCTAGACGTGCTTTTTACTGTTCTTCCGTTTATGGGTGGCCAAGACTGAGTAGTCTATTCCCTTAGTGTCTTCATTCCTTGTGTGGTAAAACCAATGGTTGAGAACATTCTCCCGAGTCTTAACGCACTCCCCAAATGGGCACTTTATCTATCCCACTTCTCACACCATGCTGTTCGTTTGTGATGCAATAGCGGTGTGCGGGGACTCAAAGAGAACGCCTGAGACCACTGATTTTGGTGTACACTGTTTATATAACTTTTATTAACTAAATATTTTAAAACAAATCACTCTCTTAATTGCTTAAAACAATGCAGCAAACATACAAACAGCATACCAAATCCTACAAGATAAAGCAAAATTATAACTATTCCTCCTCCTATTCCCACAACTAGCCCGGTTAGTAACTCTTGGCTACAGTTAGTATCATTTGCAGACATATTTACCCAACAACGAGCAGAAGCAGCTGCAATAGCATTCTGGTTACAGGTTTCTTAATTGTTTTGATACTTCATCCGCGGGTTATCAGTCAGCAGTGCAGACTGGTTCCGGTTTCCATGCACGGTTACCAACCCAAACGATGCTGGGGTGGCCTTTTGGTCCAAAGATTCTGGACCGGGGAGCTGCCTCCAGGTGATCAGTCCAATGGCTCATCAGGGCGCTATTCCTGTCGACTCCGCCCTTCCTGTTCTCGGGGCGCTGCTTTTATAGGCACACCCCTGTGCTTGCAGTCATTCCTTAGTTTTGTTTCTACTTTTGGGTGGGTTTTGTTGACGGTCTGAACCAGCTTCAGGGACTCTCTGCTGCTGATGATTTTGCAAGGTTTCCCGGATGTGCATCTTTGCCTAGCCAATTTCTAAGTCTGCTTACATTGCTGGGCAAACAGTCTCAGGGCCAGATCTAGTCAAGGACATGTACGTCTCTTTTTCCACACCATGCAGCAAACTGGGGTGCCGATCACTGCACAAGGGGAAGGACTCATGCCTATCCCTCTTCAGTTTCATCACCATGTGCACCCCCAGCATGTCCACAGCTCACCACTCACCTGTAGGATGAGAAATTTATCCCGGCTTCCTTGATCGGTCCTTGACTTTGTTTCATCTCACTTGCCAATGGCTACATTCCACAGCCCTCCCAGGTGAGTCTCTACAGGAACAGGGCTAGCTTGATGAGCCTGAAAGGACCCAAAACTGCTGCCCTGAACAAGGCCACCTCTTCTCCACTAGGGCATACGTTTCCCCAGCACTTGTACGGGATCCCTCAGCATGGTAACAGTGATGAAGGGATGACGTGTAGTCTCCCAGGGGCCATTGGTTCGAGATGATCCTTCCAGAAACCTTCGAACTAAGCTACTGCTGCAAGGATCTGGGTAACAGTTTACCAGACTGGCAAACATACTGTGACAGGTAACTGGAGGCTCTTCAGGGCACCAATTGATGGATTGCTCACTCCATCTCCCCGGCCCACTGCTGCTGCTGTGCCCAATAGGGAGGGGAAGCTACAATCCCCTCCTGCTTTCACCTGCCACAGCTGAAAAAGCCTAAAACCTGACCTCCGCCCATGACACTTCCCAGAACTCCACCATTACAAATGGAGACAATGTTCCCTCCTCTCTCCTGCCTCCCTGTACCTACTGATAGGATCTAGTGCCAGGTATCTCCCTAACTTCCCTGCACTTTCTGCTGCTACTGTCCTGCCTCTCCCTCTCCAGATGGGGGGGAAGGGAATTCCCACCCTCTCGCTCTTGCTCCTATGCAATCCCTTTCCAACTCTGGTGCCCTAATCCTCTGGTCTCTGCTGTTGCTCCACTCGTCCAAGGAAAACACGCTTCTCTTGCTAGGCTTGCCCTTTATCAATTCACCTGCCTGTCTTATTCCTGGGTGATAGGCACAGATGCCAATGACTCATCTCCCACCCCCCCACCCTGAAAGTGATATATTCCTTGTCTGTCCCTCCATCACACACACACCTTCCCCATCTCCCCCTAGGTAAGCTGGGTAGCAACCTCCCTCCCTGCTTAAGGGGCCATGCGGTCGCTTTGAATAAACAACTTTTTCCTGCAATTGTTTGTTTGAACTTGCTGGTTTCCCATTTGACTAAATTTCAATGTCAAACCTACTTTGCTGTGCAGTTACTAAATTGGGGTATTAGTTTCTTCTGAGCTGGTTCTTTCGTTTTTCAACATGAATAGCGTCTTGTTTAATGTTCTGTAGGTGTCTATTGCAACAGTTCTAAATGCTAAACCTATGGTAGCACACATCAGGAACACTGATGGAATTAGTTGATGGCAATGATGTATATTCCCAAATAATGATTTATGCTGCATTAAGATTACTGTGTTTGAGTGTTAATCATAGCGTTCAATGCCAGAAATAACCACCTAGTCTGACCTCCAGCATGTGACAACCCCATCCAGTTATCTCTGTCTTGAGCCCAGTAACCTGGGTTACTCTGAAGTATCCTAGCCTACAAGAGACTCAATTACCATAGGCAGAAAATAGGACTGACTGTGGTGCACCAAGGCCCATGTAATAGCAGGCAATTGATTTAATGAGCTGTTCCCAGCCAATGCTAACAAGCAACCTGCCCCCCGTATTGCAGGAGGAGGCCAAAAGCACCTCAAACAGAGCCAAAGACCCTGTCAATCAGACTTGGGTGGGGAAATGTTTCCACACCCCATAAAGATGTTCAGCTCCACGCTGAGCTTGTGAGCAAGACCCACCAGCCAAGCGTCAGATGTATTTTTTTGTACAGCCTCAAAGCACCAACCCACGTCATCTGGTGTCCCATCTTCAGCTGTGGTCACCTATGATGCTTCAGAGAAAGGAGGGAGGAAAAATACATCAGAGGAGAAAATTTCCTTCCTGACTCCTACTGGTGACCTTCTCAAGCACCAACCATAAAACTGAGGAACAAAAGACACAGAAATGAAAGGAAACCCCAAGGCCATGAGAGCCCAGCCCTCTGCCAGTACAGGTAATCCTGTCCTACAATCCCACTCAAATTTATATCACGCTGTGTTTTAAAACTATGTTGTTTGTCCTTCTAGTCCATGCTCCTGATGTTCTCTGATGGTTCATACCACCGTCTAATTTCCAGCCTATATTCAGGCATGGCTAGATTAAAACCATTTGTTGTGCCAACATTTTCATCTAACTTAATTAATTCTTTGGTATTTCTCTCCTGCACCCATATGTCTTTTATAGAGAGCAGTCATATTCCCATTCAGCCTTCTGTTTGCTAGGCTAAACAAGTCAAGTTTTTTTAGCCTTCTGTCATAAGATAGGCTTTTCATTGCACCACTAGCCCTTCTCTGCACCTGTTTGTTTGAATTCCTATTTCTTGAACACGCATGTCCAGGACTGTATATAGTATTCAAGTGGAATGTGAACGGTATTTTTAATATATCCTGTACTTCAAACACCATTAGGGTAAAGCGTATGCTTTATGGAACATTTATAAAAATTATTGGAGAGCCTCAGATGAAAGGGGCTATAGAAGTGCAAAGTATATAATATCAAAACAAGATCCTTCGGTCTTAGAGACTCATATAAGCAGAATTTGCTATTACAGGAGCATTTCTGCCTATATTTTGTATATTATAAAAGGCTTAATACATGTATAAAAAGTGCACAGTATAATTTATTGTATTAGATGTAATATGTAATAGAAATCAATGGCTCGATGTCTGGTTGGCAACCAGTAATGAGTGGAGTGCCCCAGGGGTCGGTCCTGGGGCCGGTTCTATTCAACATCTTCATTAATGATCTTGATGATGGAATAGACTGCGTGCTTAGTAAGTTTGCGGATGACACCAAGTTGGGGGGAATGGTAGATACTCTGGAGGGCTGGGACAGGATCCAGGGAGACTTGGACAAATTGGAACACTGGGCTGAAAGAAACCTCAAAGACAAGTGCAAAGTCCTGCACTTAGGACGGAAAAATTCCATGCACTGCTACAGGCTGGGGACTGATCAGCTAAGTAGCAGCGCTGTAGAAAAGGACCTGGGAGTTATGGTGGACGGGAAGATGAATATGAGCCAACAGTGTGCCCTTGTTGCCAAAAAGGCCAATGGCATATTAGGCTGCATCAGTAGGAGTATTGCCAGCAGATCGAGGGATGTGATAATTCCCCTCTATTCGACACTGGTCAGGCCGCGTCTGGAATACTGTGTACAGTTTTGGGCTCCCCACTACAGAAAGGATGTGGACAAATTAGAAAGAGTCCAGCGGAGGGCAACAAAAATGATTAGGGGACTGGGGCACATGACTTATGAGGAGAGACTGAGGGAGCTAGGCTTATTTAGTCTACAGAAGAGAAGACTGAGGGGAGATTTGATAGCAACCTTCAACTACTTGAAGGGGTGCTCCAAAGAGGAGGGAGCTAGGCTGTTCTCGAGGGTAACATGAGACTAAGAACTGACTCTTCGAACACTGTGTATGAAAGAAAATAGAAAACAGTTTTGTTTGTGAACACTCTTAATATGGGACCTATAGTGTGAGGTCCATAGAGTTATAAAGGTTGACTTCACTGGTTGCAAGCAGTGGGGGAGAAAATTCAGGAATTTTAGTGACCATACACCGAAGGGAGTGTGCCAATCTCACAGTTTCAGGTTTATTGGAAAATGGTTGCTCTACAGGCGATATATACTGAGAATGCAGAGGTCTGTGTTTTGGATTGATAGTATATAGGAAAGTGTAATCATTTCCTTTCCATTTTATTACCAGAATTTCTTCAACTATATTAAAGAACTTAAATGAGCCCAAACTGGAGAAAAAGTCAAAGAAGGACACTGGATTATGGTATAAATATAGACACCTCATTTTTAAAGGTGAAGGGTGACCCTAGGCATGTGTTTATGCACATCCTACACATTACTGCAATGAAAACAAGCAGAGTCGTGTGGCACTTTTAAAGACAAACAGATTTATTTATCGCATGAGCTTTCGTGGGAGAAAATCCCACTTCGTCAGACGCTTTGAAGATGGGAAATTTACCGAAAGCTCATGCGATAAATAAATCTGTTAGTCTTTAAAAGTACCACAGGACTCTGTTTTTCTGCAATAGACTAACACGGCTACCCTTTTGGAACGTGATTACTGCAATAGTATTTGAATAAACTATGCTTGTGAGGTATCATGTGAAAGCTAATAACATGCTAGCTATTAATATGATGGTAAAATGCAAGTGTTAACATTATACGTGAAGTTTATGAATTCCCTCTGTGGAATATTAGTGGAACATGTTTAAGATCAGACAGCCTAGCCTAAGTGAAGGGTTAACTATGTTTGTCCTAGACAAAGGAATGGGGCTTTACCTCAATGTACATATTATTGGTGAACAAAACCATAGTACTAAACGAGTGGGGATTATCCTTGTCCTGAGCTCAAGAGACAGAATTAAATTGGCTCTCTCGGTTCAGAGAGATACAAGAGACTGAAACCCCACAAGGTCTTCCTGACTTCTCAGACAAAGACATCCCTGTAAGGGTATAAGAAACAGAGAGAGACTCGCTCCATCTTTATTCTTTACCTCAGGAGACAAAGCAACTAAGGAATTAGATCTCAGTGATGGGTCCTGGCCAGAAAAAACTGGGAAGGAGGTATGTGTGAAAGAAACTATCCCGACCTGATTGTTAGATTGTTTTAGTTCTGTAGAGTTTGTTTTCACTTTTTTGGCGTGTAACCATCTTCTACCTTTAACATGGTATTGCTTCATCCATGCTTGTTTTGTTAATAAACTTATTTTGCTCGCATTATAAATCATCAGTGCTGTGTACCTGCAGTAAAGTGTGTGCTTTTAGAAAGCCACCAAGTTGTAGTGTTTTACTCTCTCTCTGTGAAGGGAGTGAAACTAGCACTTTCTCTGTGAAGGTCCAGTGACAGGGATTGGTCCCTGCAGTAGGTTAATTTGGGGCTGGAACTGTACTAAGGTCAGCCTGCAAGAAGTAACCAGATTGGTGTTGGTCAAAGCCAGAGAGAAGCTTGTTGGCTGGCTATTGGGTCAGAGCTCTGGAACAAAGCTGCACAGCCATAAGATTTAACCACGGTTACAAGGCAGGTGGTGGCTGAGTCCCTTCCTGACCTGGGTGAACCACAAGATATCACAGGGGTGCACAAATAACTACATTTACAAATAACATTAAAGATGGCACAAGCATGTGAAAAATATCCACTAGTGAGAGATTAACCTAGCTAAGAAATGGCTAATGCGCAGCTCAACAGCCCAGTATAAAAATTTATCAATGCATAGCTCAAAATGCCGCTCACCTTTACCAGTCAGTCCAGCCCATAACTCTCTGGAAAGCAGGGAAAAGACTGTCCTCTTAGTCCAAGCAGCTGTTTTGCATCTTATTCCTTTCTTCACAAGCAGTCTCCACCAGTGTCTTGTTCCTCTACCATGCAAGCTTTTTCCAAAGCTTTGGTTTTAACGTCCATGGAGTATTCTTTGCAGTTATGAGACTTGTAGCCACCTCTCTGTGCAGGACTCATTCTCGCCCAGGCTGCTCGGATCAGGTGTTCCTTATTACTAATTGAGCACCTGTAGGCACCCTGCCTGTTCCAAAGGCTCTGTTATTAGGGCTAATCTCTACCACAGACTTGCATCAACAGCAGTTACCGGAACCACAAAGGCAACTAGTGGGTTCTCAGTCATAAGAGAAGCCAAAGCTGAACTAGTCTTAGGTAAAACCATGGCAGTGGGGGAGGGACTACTAAAAATAAAACACCATTGCAACCAAACCCACCAGGAAGGCAATTCTGAAATCTGCGGGGAGCCAATAGAATTGTTTGAAGATAGCAAATGTGTTCACTCAGCTTTGTACACTGTACAATGGCAACTTGCTGTTTTGTATAATGAAGGGTAAATTAATAATTGTTGCAAATTAGCAAGGCTGCAAATGAACACAAGAAAGAAGAGAGATTACATTGCAAAGCACGCAAGTATTTGCTTGCCTTTCAGGAAAATGAGCAGTTCCAGTGAGGTCCGGGAGACTGCTCATACTTCAAGTTAGGAAAGTATTTTGCTGATTCAGGACCTCTTTTAACCAGTGTGATGCAGTTTCAATGATTTATTACACTATCTATCCAATAGTAAATAGCCTGCAGTGGGGTTCTCATTTTTTCCTTAAAGTAGACTGCATGAGTTTTTCATATACAAACGTCTTTATCTTTTTGTGGACACACAGACCACTGTCTCATCTCCCATTTGGGATTACAAACATTTTGTTGGTCACCACAACGGTTGCTTAAATGGGCAAGCGACAGTGAGTGAGAATTCATATTTTTTGCTATCTTTAGGCTGACAAGTACTTTGCCTAGTGGGTGAATGTGGCAGATTTAGAGGTAGAAGTTAATTGTGCTGTCTCTTTTTCACATTTCAGTTTGCATCCATTTTTTTTCCCTCAAGGAAAGCCTGCAAAGCATGTGACTATATTATTCATTGCAGAGATAATTGTTCATAAAAATAAGATCTTAGTGCTTTGAGACCACATCGATTACATTTTTGGTGAGAGCTGTGTGGGGGGGACTTTTTTTGTGAGAATAACAGGGCAAGCTGGCTGACAAATGAGTTGGGGGGGGGGGGAGGAATCTATTATTGGTCCAACTTCTGTTGGTGAAGAAGACAAACTTACACAGAGCTCTTCTTTAGGTCTGAAGAGCGCTGTAAACTCAAAAGCTTTTCTCTCCCACCAACAGAAGCTGGTCCAATAAAAGATATTACCTCACGCAGCATGTGTCGCTACTATCCTGGGCCCAACGTGGCTACAGCCACACAGCAAAGAAAAATGCTGTGACATTCTGCTGGGGTGTAGCTATATATTTACGCAGTTTGAAATAAAAAGAGAAGCTGGCTGGAGTGTGACTCGTCCTCCACTACTTGACCAAGGTAAGTATAGCTGTGGGAAATTTATAGTAATTTCTCTTCTTTTCACTGATGGAAATGAAACACTAGTGATGTGGGAAGTGTTGTAGTGACACAAGAAGGTGAACTTAAGGCCTTTTGGAGTGAAAGGTATTGTTATCGCTCATGCTTTTACTGTGAATTTAAATGCATTTATCAAAAATGATTTTGGCTCGTTTGTAAGTTTGTAAGTTACTCTGCAGATCTGGCTCCGTGTTATGCCATAGCACCCGTAATCACTTAGAGCCCACCAAGTCAATATCTGAGGTTTGCGTCCACAGAGTACTACACAGTTAATAAATATGCAGTCAGTAATGGCGGCTGCCAGCAGTCTTTCTCCCCTTTCCAGCAGACTAGGTTGCCACACCATTATCTTCCTGTAACTCGTTAGCATATTGTTTTGCTGTGCAGGCAGGACTTCTTACCCATGCTTGCGTAGCCAGTTTGATCAAGCCTCTGTGCAGATCACTGCAGAATACATCGCCCCGTACGTTGCGGGCACTGCTCTGTGCGCATGTCACCTGGGCATTCAGTCTCTTGCTGAAGCAGTATGTGGGCAGCCCATGTTCAAACATGGCTAGACAGTATAGTTAACACAATCACACAAACACGGCTGTGCTGTGAGGAAAATAGCGACTTGGGGACACAACCCAACCATGCTTTTTGGTAACAAGGTTACATGTGTGTTAAACAAAACAAAGCAATAAAAACTGCTTACAAATAAACTGTTGCAGTTGTACTGTACTGTAGACAGAGCTTTAATTCGTAAAGCATCATGGCTTCTTCCCAGTTCCCACCTAATCTCCCCATGGCACAATATACTGAATAAAGAGACAGAGCAGCTTTAGGGACAATTTAGCTTTCGTTTTTCTAATAAAGGTCGTTGCCCAGTATTGGAAGAAAGCTACTTTTTCTCTGATTACCACTGTTGCATGATTTTGTAGAACGATGTTAGAATAATTAGCACAGATTTCACTGTAACTGGGATTTCTCATTCTTCAGATCATCAATGGCATAGTAATCTACAGCATGAAAACTGATAGTAAAGTACTTCTCAATTTGCCCACAATGTCATCACCAATTGAGCTGTCAACCGTGCCAATGTGTCTTCTGAATGTGGCGCTCCCTAAAATGGCCTTCATTACCAATTTCAGCATGTTCACTGTTTGCTGCTAGCTTGTCTCTGACTTGCTGTGGTGATTTATTTTTTTCACTTGTACAGTGGCACTCCCTCTCACTTAAAAATGGCACAGTGAAATGTAAAAAAGATAAGTAAGAATGTTTAAATGACCATAAAGAAAAGCAGGCCTGCTGACAAGGTGGGGGAATTTGCTCAAGGTCACAGTAATTTAAAAGGGCCCGGGTGGATGGGAGGATAGATAAGTATCCTCCTCTTCCCCCTGAAGGCCAGGCCCCCACCAAGTGAGCTTTCTGTCCCTCCACTGAGTGGAGCTTATTTATTATGTGCCATGCAGGTTCCCAGGCAGCGGAGCAGACAGTATCTTGTATTCAGCTTTCTGGGTTCTCAGTGTTCTCCCTACGAGAGCTGAATAGAACACCTCACTTCCTCAGCTTCCTGGGAACCTGCACAGCACATAATAAATAAATAAAAATTTCTGGCTGAAGACAACTCAAACCTCAGCCATCCTTTTCTAGGCGGGACATTGACAGTTCTGCCTTGGGGCCTGGAACTGCTGTGAATGGACATGCATGAATCAAACTATTTAGTTTTTGCTTTACTTTGTTGCTATTTCAATCTCTTGGTCAGAGACATTACAAATGCCATAGCAAAAATGTGTGTACCATAAATAACCTGGGGCAAGCAATTTTATATCTACCATGCCTTGCTGTAGCTAGAGTATTTTACAGTACTAAGTCTGAGTCTCAGAAGTTCTGTCTGCTCCAGAAAAATTTGTTTTATTCTGGGTTATTTTTAAATTAATCTACCTTTTAGAATGAATTTAGATTTCACGAATCTGAATAATGTAATATCCATCCTGCAGGACCTATTGGTTCTGGCTTTACATGCCCTCTTAGATAGAAACTTAATTGGGGATTTTCTAGAAGAACAAATAACCCTAAAGCCCTTTCATGGCCTTATATTTGTGCAACATGCAGCCAATTTAACACCTATGCAATCCTAGATATGTGCGCTAGAAGAGCACTTCTAGATCTATAACATTACAACTAAAGGCTTCACGCGTAAAGTATCTCAGTCAATGAGTGTGCAAAACATCATATATTTAAATGTTTCTCAACCGTTAGTGGGCTGGGGAACACCTAAATGTATTAATTACTTTACACAGAACACCTGATAAAAACATTCTCGTAAAAGCTGGTAACAGTGGTGGGAGATTTAAAATGTCTCAGGTGCAGCAAAGTTTCCAGGTGTGCATCAATGTCTGCTGCCACACACCTGCAAGCTTTGCTGTGGCTGGGGCATTAAATTACTTCTCCCCCCTCCCCACTCAGTCTCCCCATTGGGGGGGGGGGGGGTGTCATGGAACACCTTCACTGTGTCTGAGAAGCACCAGTGTTCCACCGGAACACCTGGTTGAGAAACACTGATATAGTTAAGATGTTAAATAATTAACTAATTAGTCTTTCTTTTTTCCCTCCTAGAAAAATATGTTTGCTTTGCTGCAACCAACATAATGTTTGCAGCCAGCATAAGAGATTTGCCTGGAAGCAGAGAAAATTGTTTAAAAAGAAATACATGCTATTAAAATTAAGAGCCTAGTAAAAAGAAAATGCAAAAAAAAAAAATCTGCTTTAAATACAGCGCATACATATATATATAAAGGTGATAATTTGTCAAGCACTTTACTAGTGTCTCTGTGAAAATCTAGTGCTAAGGACCTATTGTAAGCAAACCTTTCAAACCAAAACCAAACCACATATTGCTTGTAAAATATAAATCAAATATAAATAAAGTATTTATGGATACATTTATCCTGACACAGTTTTTTTTTATTTCCAACTGCAGGACAATTGATGGCATCATTTATCTTGGAAATATAAAAGAAAAAGAAGCTGCCAAAAAGCAATACAGGATAGTGGTTTCATGTGGCCATACTGCAGGTCTAGTCAATTAAGGCTCTTTGGCTGCATCTACACTGGCAAATTAAGTCGACTTAAGCTTGGCTTAAGTTGACTTAATTTGCCCTGTGTCCACACTACACTTTGCTTAAGTCAGCTTAAGCAGCTTGCTTAAGTCGACTTAAGGAAAATAAAGTCGACTTAAGGAAAATTAAGTCGACTTTATTAAACCTGCCTTTTACTTGACCTAAGACTTAATTCGACTTTCTAAAGTCGAATTAAGCCAGTGTAGACATGAGGTAGCCCTAAGTCAACTTAGGGCTACCCCAGGACTACACCACTGCCCTCCCTGCCGGGGGGAGGAGGGGCACAGAGGGAGCCTGGCATGCCCCCCAAAGGGCAGGGCAGAGCCCTGTGTGTGATGCTGTCTGGATTTGGCGAAGCATTTATGATATTATTTTCAATGGATATCTCATAAATGCTCTATAATCCATAGGAACTATGTCATGTTTGGTATCAATAGAAAGGTAGTAATTTGCTGGGAATGATTATATAGTTTATGTCTAGGAATTCTATTTGGATTAGAAGTTAGGAATTGGGTATTCTATCTGTACTTTAACTTGTTATTTTATTGAAATACCTGTGGGTGGGTGTGTCAAACCATTGTGTCCTTAATGTTTAGGAATGTACCAGGGATAATGGTTCCAGGGACTAAACCGATGAGCCATTAAGGACACAATGGGTGTATTCCTTATGTCCTTAATGGCTCATCAGGATACTCCCTGGGTCCATTCTACCTGGAAAGTTCCTAAACATTAAAGAGACAATGGTTGTTCACACCCTCCTGTCTAAGGCTTTCCTCCAGAATGACACAAGTTAAAGTACGGATATAACATCAAATTCCTAACTTCTAATCAAAATAGAATTCCTAGACATAAACTATATAATCATTCCCAACAAATTACTACCTTTTTATTGATACCAAACATGACATAGTTCCTATGGATTATAGCATTTATGAGATATCCATTGAAAATAATATCATAAATGCTTCCCTAAATCCAAACAGCATTGCACCCAGGGCTCTGCCCTGCCAGGGTCCCTGTCCCCCTTTGCCCCATTGCACACAGGGTGTGCCCACCCTGCCACCGTGGACCTGCCCAAGGTCCCCCTAGCCCCACAAAGTCGAGCTAGAGCATCCAGTGTGGATGCTCTAGGTCGACTTTGTAAGTTCCCCCTTAAGTCGACTTTAATTTTAAGTGTAGACACACTAAGTCGACTTAAAAGTGCAAGTGTAGACATAGTCTTTCATAATAACAAAGTTTGCTTTTATTTCCAAAGATCAGCGTATCCACCCTAGAATCGTTATTTACTTCAGTCCTATAGGATTTGTGTGTTCCGGTATGTCATGAGGGTAATTTGAGAAGCCTATATTTGATGCTGAAACTGAAAGAGCAGTTTGTGACAGAGCCTGATGTCTATAGGAGGGTGGTGGAGGACATATATATATCAGCCCTAAGATCAGCAAATCCTTGTTTCCAGGGTAACCAGGGCAGGGCTACTTTATGTTAATTAGGGCATTTGTTTTCAAACTTTTTTCTCAGGACCCTGTTGAAAAAATCATTTCTGCCCGTGACCCAAGAATTACATCTTTGAGCAATACATTCCAGTCTTTTGGCAGTGACAGCAGGGGGCACCACCACCCAGTGCCTGAGGGTCTGCAACCCGGTACTGGGTCCTGACCCTAAGTTAGAAAAACCACTGAATCAAGGCACCTGAGACCAATTAGGGTAATTGTCCACACCAGATGAGCCCCTGTTGCAGTCAGGCAGAGAGAGTTTTTGGGCATGGTGTTTGGAGGTGAAGCTAGGAGTGGAGGTTTGTGTTTGGAGCACAGTAGAGCAGAGCAGAGCCAGACAGAGCTGACCAGTAGCTGTTGCTGCCAGCACCTGGGAGGTACAGGCAATCCCCAGGGCAGGAGGCACCAGGGAACTGCGGCACTGGGAGTCTGGAGGAGGGAGAGCAGTGCCTCAGCTAGCTGCCAGGGCCTGAAGTGCAGGACTCAGTGCTTGAGCACGCCCTGTTTGCCGCAAGTTATTCACCTTACAGTAACTGTAGTTCTTTGAGATGTGTTTTCCACACACATTGCATTTCTGATGTGCAAGCACCCAATATACCTGGCTGAAACTGGATATTTTTGGCAGTGTCTGCTGGAGCTGCCAGTGTGCCCTGGATATCTTCACCTCCTTACCCAAGGGCATAAAAGGCCAGAGCAGATTCAGTCATTCCTCAGCACTTTTGTCAACATGGAATCCTATTGTTCTTGGATTCTGTGTAAAGTCAACCTAAATTAACAAGTGTAGACATAGCCCTAATGCCTATGGCTATGTCTACACTTGTTAATTTAGGTCGACTTTAGCTAAGTCGACTTTAAGTCCACTTAGCATGTCCACACTATAAAATTAAGTCGACTTAGGGGGGAACTTACAAAGTTGACCTAGAGCATCCATACTGGATGCCTAGGTCGACTTCTAAGGGCTAGGTGGACCTGGGAGAGGTCCACGGTGGCAGGGGGGCACCCCTTGCCAATTGCCAGGGGGCTCAGCCTTTGCCCCATTGTACCTAAGTAAAAGGGGGACAGGGACCCTGGCAGGGCATAGGGGCAGGGTGGGCAGGGCTCTGCCCTGCCCTGTGGGGGGGCATGCCAGGCTCCCCCTGTGCCACCCCCTTGGCAGGGAGGGCAGTGGGGGAGTCCTGGAGAGCCCTAAGTCAACTTAGGGCTACTTCAGGTCTACACTGGCTTAAGTCAACTTTAGAAAGTCGACTTAAGCCTAAAGTCGACTTTAAACCAGGTTTAGTAAAGTCAACTTAATTTTCCTTAAGTGAACTTAAACAGCTTGCTTAAGTCGACTTAAGGAAAATGTAGTGTAGATGCAGAGTAAATTAAGTCGACTTAAGCAAGCTTTAGTCGACTTAATTTACAAATGTAGACACACACTATTTGACTAGATTAATTTTCTTGAGTATCATGTGGCAATTATTTGACTGCTACATATATGAGTGAAACAGTTTTAAGAGACCAAACTTAGTCTCATTCCAGCCATTCAGTAGTAAGAGTTAAACTTTGTCCTTTGTTCTTTGACCATTTTATTGTCATTCCTAACTCAGTTTGGGACTGTATATTGTATCCTATTCATGTCTTGTACTACATGCATCTCTCTGTTGTCTGAAGCTATATATGTATTGCAAAAAACAAGGTGTGTTTTTACAATGAGACAGGTGACTTGAGATAGCTATCATGATTTAAAATCATAGTGGAGACAAGACACAAGTAGTGTTTACCTTGGTGCAAGCAGTTGAGGTCAACCCCACGTGTAGGGGGGATATAGGATTGATCTCAACTAGCTAAGTCAGTCTTATACCTTCTTGTATGGAGTTGCCCTTAATGAGTTACATCTAAGTAACTACTAACTCTGCCTTGTCTCCACGAGCATTTTACATCAAGACAGTTATATAATGTTAGCTTTTGTGATGTGGACACATGTCCACTCACAGCTAGGCTAATACAACCAAACTCATTTACAGAGAGCACCTACGAGCCATTAATTTCAAAATGGATTTTTGCTTGCTACTATCCACTTGAGCCCAATTCAAATTGATATACTAGGGTGCAGGCTCGAACAGCTTGATCCTACAAGGTGCTGAGCACTCCTTTGAGATGATGAGTGCCCTTCACTCCTACTGACAGCAATGAAATAAGGATTAAGCCCCAAATTCTCAGTGCTTTCTAGTTCACCCTACGAAATTGCTCTTAATTAGATGGTCAATCCAAGTTACTTTGAAGGAAAGTCTAGTCACAATACCCATTGCTGTGAGAATGAGAATTGAAGCTGTAGTTTCAGGCATGTTAAAAACTATAAAACCATACCATTCATATTGATTTGTAAAACAAATGAAACCAGGGAAAAGATTTAATGGTTGTAGTGAGACAGCAATTCCTTATTGATAAGAAAAAGCACCTAGGGGATTCCTATATTATTTTTTTTTCTGATTTGTAGTTACTTTACTCAACATTTTTAGGGTCTCTGGGAGAAAAACCGAAAAGTTCACAGTTTGTCAACATTGCATCAGCCAGCAAAGTCACTTTTGAGCTCACTTATGAGGAACTCTTGGATTGGCACTTAGGAAAATGAGATGTTGATTAAAGTAAAACCGAAGCAGCTTGTCAAACAATTTCAGGTAAATTTCATATATTTATATTCAGCACTGTTAATACAGTAGAAACAGTGGGCAAAGAAAAGCACTGCTACTAAGTAATGCCAACTAAGGTCATGCCTACACTAGAGAATTTACAGTAGCACAGCTGTAAAATGACATGTATATCCACGCGATGCTGATGGGAGAGAGCTCTCCCGTCGGCGTAATAAAACCACCTCAATGAACAGCAATAGCTTTGTTGACGGGAGAAGCTCTCTCACTGAGTTAGCACTATTTGCACCAGCATTTTGATCAACATTATTTATATCATTCGGGTGTGGGTTTTTTCACACCTCTGAGCAATGTAAGTTATACTAACAAAAGTAGAAGTGTATATTTATATCTTAAGCTTTGTGCTCCAGGAGATAAATCCATTTATCTTTAATTAAAGTGATTACAAGAACAAATATCTGGTGTTTCACTTGTCTGGGCAGCCTTTAGCAAAGGCTTTATGTTCATTTCTTCACAACTATTGCAAAACAATCTGCTTTGTGATAGAAACCGGGCGTTATTGTGATGTAATTATAGTGTGATCATGGTTCCCTCCTGTGCCTGGCCCCAGTGATTATACAGCCTGCTGTGTTGGCTTAAACTGGATTTATACTGACAACTGTGGTGGCCAGAGTTCATGCTAATGACTCTACAGCAACTATGCCTAAACATTACAACATTCAGGACCACACTGTCAACTCAGAGGGGCATGACATAAGGCTTAATTTGCACATAAATTATTGTACATTTTAAAATCAGTAACTGCAGCCAAATACTTGCGTGAATCTCTGATCCTTGATAGACGTCCAAATATCTGCTAATATCTTTCTCTTTAGTAGAAAATGTTTGTTTTTCTAGTTCATTAACACTAACATCCATGGATGATCAGTGGGTTGAAGCTGCATCAAATCAGTTGTGGGTTGTATTTTATTTATAATATACACACACACACACAGTAGATGGGTTCAGAGTTGTAGACTCTGTTTTGAGGAAGGGTTGCAGTTTGGCAGCTGCATAAGCACTAAAGAGCTGCCTCAAAAGTATTTAGTGAGACAGGCACAAGCAACTGTAGTGCCCCGACAGCCCACTCAGCTTCTGAAGGCTCTGCTTGATGGCTATACCATCATCCCAGCTTTGCCATCTTACAAACTCCCCTGAGCTGTGCACAAACTTGCTCATGCTGAGCATCATTTATATTCTGCCTCTTATGTGGTTTCCCCCTCCACTGGTTGGCCTACTAATTGTTTAGTTTAATTGTTCCACATATCTGTGGAAATTGTTCCACCTATCTGTGGAAATTATCTGGCAACTTTATTTTTTCTTTAATTTTATAAAATTTTGGATTCTAACTTACAGCTTTTCAGGGCCATGTGTCTTTCAAGCCAACCATTGATCAACAGTGAACCTGTGAGAACTGTGCAATATCTCTCTTGGATGGAGACTTTACTATAAAATATGATGTAAAAAAAGACACTCCCGGCAATTTGCAGGTAAAGTCAATGGCAGTTTGGGGGATGGAGAAGTGTTAAAGCCCTAATCCTGCAAAGATTTCACATGAATCCCACTGAGTACACATGTGTAATATTAATTATATGTTTAAATCTTTTCAGGGCTCTACATTTTGTGCACAGCCTATCTGTTTTTCAAACAAAGTTGCAGAGTTAGTCCCCACCTCCCAACCCTCAGGGTCTGGCTCATAGCAAGCCAAAGCCCTGCCTGCCCCTGCCCAAGTCCTACCCCTGCCCCCTCCAAACTGCAGGAGGCTGGTATTCCCCTGCACATTCCTCCAGACCCCACTTCCATGACAAGAGTGGGCATTTGTCCACGGCAATGGATCCATTGCTCCTGTCAATGGATCAAATTGGCACAAGGAAATGGGACAAATGCCCACTTTTGACTTAAAAGTCAGGATGGCTGGGACAGGGCTTAAAAATGGGACTGTCCTGACCAAAAACGGGCAAATGTCATCCTTCTCTTACAGGACGTGTCTATACATGAACTGGCACTCAGGCGAGACACCTAATAGTGAACGATTGCCGGTGAAGTCACAAGAGTTGGCAATCTGGTATGGAACTGTGGCCACATCCCAGAACCCCTCTGTTTGTTTCCCATCTGTGAGAGAGAGAATGCCCACCTGCCTGGTGGAGGCGGCTGGAAGCCAATGGAGAGTACGGCAGAAGGGCACATTTATTTGAGCTCCAGCAAAATACAGAGGCTGCCCTTGCATCACGTTCAAACCAATCAGCTCAATGACAGATCATTCCCCAAAGGGAGCCAGTGACTTCCCCTCAGAGAAGCTCCAGCAAACCAAGTTTGTGCCGTGGACTATTCTGATGGTGACCATTACAGATAAGGTGCAGCTCCCAGTCCAAAGGCAGCACCCAGGCCCCAGGTCACTAACTCAGATAGGCTTCAGCCATTGCCCCCATCTACCTGATGCATGGACATGTCATAAGGAGACGAACCCTGCTGGCTAAGAGAACCCTACTCCCTCTCTGCTCCTGTGTACAATGGCTCAGTCCACTCAGTTGGGGGCGAGGTCAGGGACAGTAGGTACTGGGTGGGCTTCAGGGGTGAGTGTTGGGGCAGAGGACTCAGGGGTGGCAGTCTGGGGGCAGTCTGATTAAATTAAATTAAATACCAATACTGATTAAATACCAAAAATGTCTGAGGATCGGACGGTCAAATCCCAGACATTTTTTGGTTTTTAAAAAACCCAGCCAGACAGAAATTTATGTCCAAGAAGAAGGACATGTTTGGTAAAAACTGGACATATGGTAACCCCAGGTTATTCAGATGTGTTTTATTCCAGTTTTATTCCAGATTTTACATCATACCACCACAGCGCTGACCACGCACCCATCTGGGAGCAGGGGCCACGAGTGAGACCATGGAGGGCTGGAGCTGTGGCTCAGTCTGGAGCCAGTGACCCAGGCTGGGGGAGGGCAGGCCTAGGGCCCAGAGTAGGGCCAAAAGCAGAACTGTGGCTGGGGGCCAAGATTGGAGCCAGAGCTGGGGCAGTGGTCAGATATGGAGCTGTGCCCAGGCCAGGGATGGGGCTGCAACTGGGGCTGGGGCCAAAGTAGAGCTGGGGGCAGAGAAGTGCTGGGTTGTGCTCCCAGCCTGCATCCCATGGGGGCTAGCCGGAGCTCTCCAGGTTTCCCCAATGTTCCTCTGTACCCTCCGAGGCATGGGGGCAGGTACATGTCCCACATTTCTGGGACCTCTGTTCTATTCCATTCTGTTTAGGGGCTTAAACTGCACACATAACTATGCCTGGCTTATTACCCATTGAGTCTCTTCACTGTGCTTGGCCATTAAAAACGCAGCTCAGTTGTGCATCATGGGGAGAAGTTAGCATCTTCTGGGTGGAAGACCATAGATACTGGTTTTCACCACTAGCGTTACATTCTCAGTCTACAGTGAGTTTGGACTGAGCTGCGTAATTCCATTTTCCTAACCAAATGCTTTCTGCTACTTTCTTTTCATGTCTAGAAAGTCTTTTGCCAATTTTTGAAACAGGTCTGTCAACTCAGTGTGTTAAGTAAAGGGGACCTGGTGTGGTATTCCTCTTATTAAAATAAAATATATTTAATACATGTGGGTGAAGATGGAAGAGAAAGGGCAGTTCCTTTTCTAAAATGTTCACCGTCAAAGGTCATGTTTGCAGTCAAAGAATGAGACACTAATCTAAAACTTGTCTCTCTCACCAACAGATATTGGTGCGATAAAAGATATTATCCCACCCACCTTGTCTCACAAATCCAATGGATAAATATTTTTTTATAACGCAATTCTGTATTATCTTCTTGATTCAGCATCCAGCATGTGATAGAGACCATTAGAGATCAACACTACACAGTGCTGAGAATAACATGCAAAAGTACTGAGCTTCCTCAACGCTCATTAACTTCAGTCACAGAGTAAGGCACTCAGCAATTGGCGGTATAATGACCCTCGATTATGAAGCAGTCACATCTCCTGTTTGATCTCTGGGTGTTACCCATGAAGAGAATTTTCAGCAGAACCCCAATTTTAGGTACATTGATCTTACCAATGACTGGTTCTATGAACCATTTTTCCGCAGCTGACGTCATCTTTCTGCCACCAAATGTGGCTTCAGTCCTTCAGTCAACATTCAAGTATCTGTACAGGTTTGAAGAGAAAGAGATTTGGTGAAAAAAACCCACAACAAATCAGGCAAGCTGTATGCATTTGTTAGGGCTCATTATGTACGCTGTCGATGAAGGATTAATAAATTAATTTATGCACCATATCTACTGTAATGCTTAGAGTTCCATTTTAGGAATTCAGTTTCCATTTAGCTAATAAAATAGGGCTTCTACTGATATTCATTTACTTTAATCACTAAATGTTCTTTTTATTTACTCCCCATTGCAACAATTAATATTACACTAAATCACCTGTGTGGCTTATGGGACAACTTAAGCTGGAAGCTCTACTAAAAATTTACACTTCTTAATTGTGCTGGGGGGTTTTGGTTTTTTTAATGCAAACTATCTGGTAATAAAGAGGTAGCCAAGTCATTTCCCATTCAGATATGCATTCTACACTATAGTGCTCATATTTGATACAGAGATGTGGCTGTGGAAAGCAGTTTAAAAAAAAACAACCTAATAAAACACTCTTGATACATAGATCTCCAAGTGCTTTACAAAGCAGGATAAGCATCCTTTATCCTCATTATTTAAAACACATACACAATTAAAATAGATCTCAGAGGGTCACACAGCAATTCATCTTCAAGGCGAGGAACAGAGTTCAGACTTCGGAGCTCCTGGGCTGGTTCTGTATAGACCACACTACCTTCTCATGTAAAGTTTCTGAAGTGTATTTTTATATTAATATAAGCAGCCTGGTCATTCAGTTCACAATGGAGATTTGCCTGCTGAGACTCTCTCTGTCTGCAGGATATGCTTCCATAGAATAAGTGAGGGCAAATTAGGCATGGCTTGGAGAGTCTTGGTTAGTTCCTAATGCAGTCCTTTGCTGGGCAAAATTTGAATGCCTGTGCGGTAGTACAAAACACAGAGACTTGTTGATTTGGATTTGATCCCCTTTTTTCCGTTGCAGAGCTTTTATGCTGAAGTGGCCAATCTGTTGCTTTTAGAAGTACAATTGCACTAACCTATCAATACAATATCTGAATTAACTCAGAACAATTTCAATCTTTACTATAATGACTTGGAAATTGCAGTGGCTGGACAAATTACAGACAATGACCTGAATAGCTTTGCCGCTGATGTGAAAGTTCAAGGTGTAAGTACTGATTCTGTTGTGTGTTTGTTTTAAGTGCCAGTCTATTTTATAAACTGTCAAGACTTGAGTCATGTCAGAAAATTTCTGCGTTGGGAATAACAAATAAGACTCTACATCCCCACTCTATACTGGAATGTGTGTGACATTTCAGGGATCCTGCTGATGGATAGTAGTTGTATAATCACAATTTTTTAAAAAAGAGTTCTACAACCATCATACAGTTAATGGGTAAACTTGCAAAATTATGTTATTTAAAAGTGTAAGTCCCTTTAAAAGTAAATGACTTTTTTTTTTCTTCTGAAATTTTACCCACTGGCAAAATGGTAGACAGGTTACCAAATGTTTCCCGTTACACAGGAGTATGTCTCTCTATATGAGGAGGGTTGTGAGTCTCACCATTTTCTCACTGATAAATAAATCAGTTTTATGTGAGCTGGTAGAGGGGTTCTAATTCTTGCCAAACATCCCATAATGGTAGTTTAGTGTTTCAGTACTTTTGAGAAGTAGCAAATGCAGTGTAATTAAATGCAAGTTAATAGATACCATTCATTGATTGGTGCATTTCTGTACATACACAAAAATACACCCCTAATTATACCTTTATACCTTGAAATACCTTTATTCAGTGATGAGATAATTTTAAGTTTTGTAAACAGAATCTTCTCAATTCCTAACAGGCAAGCAATGATGTGGCATTTGCTGAACAAGCAGATATTGAAGAAACAGCTAAAGCTCTCCAAGAACAGGAATAATTTGGGGATTACATAGAGACACTGGGCCTATCTCACCATCCAACAATTACTGGAAATTTGGTAACTAAGTATAAAAAAAATGCAGTTAAAATTGCTTTGTATGTTGGCACTGACCAAATCTAGTTACTATGAGAGCTCTTATCATATTAACCAACAGTTATTTAAATTCTCAGTAGACACGTGTCCACCTCATGAAACCCACTAAAGTATATCAATGTTAGGAGATGGGCAAAGGACTAAACGGACCATGGAAACTGAACAATTCTCTCATCTTTTGAAGTGGTCCATTCAGATGTGGAACATATGAAGGACAGTACAGAAAAGCTTAGATTTGTGCTGCCACTTGTGTGCTATCCATCTGTGACTAAATGGAACACTGCAGGCTTTCAATCTGGCATCTTTCAACAGCACTTAAATTCTTCCTAGTAAAATTACAAGGAATCCCCTCTCCCCACATCTTTGACTTTCATCAGTTTGCTCTGCATTCCAGTGGAAATGAACTTGGATCATTTTATTTCTCTTTATGTGGGACAAATTCTGCCTGACTATATGTGTACAATGCATTTTAATTGCAGTTAGTGTAGACCAGGCATATGAATCCTTAATCTCTCCTAAATAGAGTGGTGGGACTTCATAATCTGGATTCTGAGCAATGTACGGAGGATGCCTGGCATCAATATGAATCTTCATGAAGGCCACATTGTTCTCCTGTTTTAGAAACTCCCTTTTCTGTATGTATGCTTTGTGTCAGCATCACTATCTGATTCCTTTAATTCCATTTCTCATCCTATAGTGTTTAGTACATTCCCCTCTGCAGTTTCCTACTCCCTGACTCTAAAGAATGAGGGACTAAATCTAGATAGAAAATCAAAGCTGCTCTAGACTGGCCATGTGTTTGTGTATATACCTAAATCAGGTTCTGAGTGTGGCTACAATTAGAGCAGCAAGATCTTTGCTTGATTATTAGCCTTTTAAAGGCAAACAAAGTTATTCATTTTAGAATAGAATCAGGTTAAAATTTAATAAATAATTTTGCCACTAAAGGGCTTCAGAAATTCTGAATAAAATGTATATTTCTTTATTATAGATGGTCAGGTTTGGTAAGTTTTTTGTTTTTTTTAATCCAAAAATGGTTTCCCCTGAAAGAGTGTTTAATGGAATTTACTGTCTTATGGTGACCTTATTAATTCAGGTGAACAATGCCACAGAAGTTAAATGCATGGTAAACATGCATATCCATGTTCCACTTTATATCACTTTGGTTTAGAAAATGAGTAGTGACTGCAAAGAATAGCACTAATCAAGAATATCAGATATATCTGTATAAAAATCGATTGATAATGGGACATATATTGTTTTCCATGGATTTTTTTAATGTTGTTGCCAAAAAACTGTTGTAAATAGATCAAAGACATGCTCTTTAGACAATATATATATTTAATTCAGACTGTCTTTTTATTCGTGTTAAGAACTGGATAATAAAGACCCAATAGCCCCAGTTGTTATCAAATTTCTTTTCCATGTACAGATATTTATAGACTATAATCAAGTTACCCCTTAACCTTCTCTTTGTTAAATTGAACAGATTGAGGTCCTTGTATCTATCTCTACAAGGTTCTAAAAAATGCAAGTTGCTATTCTGGTTTTCTTCCTGCATTCAGCTTTTCAACTCAGGACTAAAAATGGACGAGTCTTACACCAGAAGCCCTAGAGCTCTCTCTGGAATACAAATTTGTGACGCCTCTCACATCCATGGTGGTAACAAAACCAGAAGACAATGAAGATGAGGAAGTAATTGCTGATAAACCAATAGAAGGTAGAAATATTTTCATAATTTTGCTTCATAATCTAATCTGAGATCATTTATTTAGAGCTGGTGGGATAATTCATTGTGACAAAATTATCTGATGTATTTACTCTTATTTTATAATCACTAATCTTTCAGACAAAGCCTGATTTTGCAAATGTATTCATTATTCATAAGTTTTCAGTTAATAGCTTAGGCAAACAAATTTGGAGCTATTGGTTTGATAATCACTAGCATGGTGTGTAAAATGTTGGGGCTATCAGTTTGACAATTGCTAGCATGGTGTGTAAAATTTTCAAAGATCTGGAGCATGGGCAGATTTTGGAAATTCCTTTAGGGGAGGCAGCTTGTGGGATGCTTATACTATATGACAAATGTTCATTGGCCTGCTGGGTGTGACATCATCTTGACCACACCCATAGCCCCACCCCTTAGCCAGAGGCTTTTTTTTAACCTTCTCTCATGCAAAAAGAAGCCCAAAAATCAGCTGTCAAATTATAAGTGGCTGGGCTTCCTATCTATATAAACATTTAGGTGCATATACACAGTGACATAGCTGTCTAATAAGCAACATTAGTAAGGCAGACAAGTGAAAATGCATTGCTACTTGTAACAATCTTAAGGGTTCAAAGGCAAAGACCATATTATTGAATGAGAAAGGAATAGAAGTCAAATAACAAAGGCAGGAGTGATGTGTGTGGCTGTGAGCAGCTATGTTAGATTACCTGTAGGGCACATCTCCCAGTTCCTGCAACACTGTCCCATGTTGGGGAGTGTCTCTAAAATCACAACCATCTTCTACAAGTATATCTCTACACTATTTACAGTAATAAAAATAAAATGAACAGCAGTCGTCTTCCCTAAACATCAGTGAAGTAATAGCCAGCGAGGGTGGCCCCCAGATTTTGCAGCATAGGCTTCAAGGATCTGATCAGGGTTAATGCCTTCAGTAAGGTCATTTTCAATGTGTAGTAAAACACAAATCTGACACTCTTTTAACCAGTTTTTCCCCCAGGAATGAAATTAGAGGGCGTGTTTGAATTTACAGGGGAGGTGTGAGGTCCAATGAGTTGTGAGAAGGGAGGGGTGGTGCAAAGGAAGGCTGCATAACACCATAGTAAAAACTGAAAAGTGTTTCATAACCATTTTATTAGATTATCACACAAAGTTGACTACTCAAGCCTTCTATGAAGCATTTTATCTACATCCTTCTGGGTTTTTTGTTTTACAAAGGGATCTTACAAAACTAGGTGCCTGGGCAACAAAATGGCAGCTGAAATTCAATGTTGATAAATACAAAATAATGCACATTTGAAAACAGAATCCCAACTATACATATAAAATGATGGGATTTAACTTAGCTGTTACTGCTCAGCAAAGAGATGTTAGAGTCCATTGAGATAGTTCTCTGAAAAATTTTGTTCAGTGTGCAAGGGCAGGCACAAAAGCTAATTGCATGTTAGGAACCAATAAGAAGGAAAGGGGATAAATAATAAGACAGAAAATATCATAATGCCACTATATAAATCCACAGTATTTCTATATCTTGAGTACTACTGCATGCAGATCTTGTTGCCACATCTCAAAAAAAATAAATATATATATATTGGAATGGGAAAAGGTACACAAGAAGGCAACTAAAATAATTAGAGGTATGGAACAGATTCCATCTGAGGAGAGCTTAATAAAACTGGGACTTTTCAGCTTGGAAAAGAAATGATTAAGGGGAGATATGATGGAGGTCTATAAAATCTTACCTGGTATGGAGAAAGTGTGGGGGAAAAGAACAAGGTGCTAAAGCTAGCCTAGTTCTCATGACAGCTGGACCCAGGCCTTCTCAGATCTGACTCCATGTTCTTTGGGCCAGACTCCATGATGCTTGCCATCTTGAACAATGCCTCAGTGACTAACCCTGGCCTCACATCCCACCTCTGCATTCTTTCATTATCAAAGCCACCCACACCCCCTGAGCTCCAGGTCTTGATTAGTTCAAGACATCACCCAAGCCTCCCTTGTTTTGTCGCCCTCCACCCTCGTTCCCACCTTCCAGCCCCCACCTACTGACCAGACACCCCAGAATCAAATTTAAACAGGGCGATTGTAATACTGTGTAAACTCATGTAGTGTCTGCCCAGCTGCTAACTATTTCACACTTTCTGGTTGCTCAAGGAAT
Organism: Pelusios castaneus; assembly: GCA_007922175.1. Lineage (NCBI taxonomy): Eukaryota > Metazoa > Chordata > Testudines > Pelomedusidae > Pelusios > Pelusios castaneus. The sequence goes on from ML685819.1 coordinate 8,102,908, forward strand.
TAGCCTTAAATGCTTTAACATGATTAATCGCCTAATGGGTTTTCTCTTGCGAACACATTGTAAGGATCTTTGGCACTGATTAGTTTCTTGCCTTTAACCATGTTAAATGTTTTTATGTTTTTGTATCTATTATCATCTCTGTAGAAAAGTTCTCCATAAAAGAAGGGAAACTCTGTATTGTCCTTTGGAAACGCTCCCCAGCAGCCAGAGCCTCTGTTGCTGGATGCGGTGACCCTTTCCCCATAGCTATGCAATTTTTTTCTTTTTCTTTTAAATAAAGATTTCTGTTAACCCAGAAAAATTCTTAGTCCTTTGTTTATTTGGAACAAGGCTATTTTTACTAACTAAAGCTTTCCCTGACAAAAGAGAATAAGGAAATGCTATTTAGTATTTCACATAACACAAGAATTAGGTGTTCCCCAATGAAATTAATAGGTAGTACATTTAAAACAATCAAAAGGAAGCATTTCTTCCCATAAAACACAGTCAACCTGTTTAACTCTTTGCCAGAGGATGTTATGAAGGCCAAGACCAAGGCCAAGTGTTCAAAAAAGAATTAGATAAGTTTATGGCGAATGGGTCCATCAATGGTATTAACTGGGGTAGGCAGGATGGATGCAATGCAATACTATGATCTCAAATGTTCTTAGTCTCTTTTTGCCAGAAGGTGGGACTAGCTGACAAGGGATGGTGGACAACAGAGTCTTGTGGCACTTTTAAAGACTAACAGATTTATTAATCGCATGAGCTTTCGTGGGAGAAAATCCCACTTCGTCAGACGCTTTGAAGATAGGAAAGTTACAGAGTGGGAGGAAATTAAATGCAGGGGAGTGTATGACATAGCATCAGGTCAGGCTGTAACAGCAAAGATGGCCCTGCTCAGGCTCCCCCTGCTCGCCCTGCCCCCCCCCCACATGGCCTGGGGCCACAAGAGCCGCATGCTGCGGCTCTAGGCTCCTGGCCACATTTCCCCGCTCCGCCCTGTCAGGGGTGGAGGATCCAGTCCCTGGGACCCTGACTCCACAGCAACGTAAGTGCTGTGGAGTGGGGGTGGAGCCTCCGGTCAGGAGTTCAGCTCAGCACAGCCCGGGGGCCGACTCAGGGTCAAGAGCGGGCTCAGGGGCCAGTGCATCCAGTTTGGGGGCCAGTGTGGCACTCAGGGGGGGCTGGTGTGGCCCAGCTCTGGGGCCAGCTTGGGGGCATGGCAAGCCCAGCTCGGGAGTGCCGGCATGGCCCAGTGCAGGGATCGGGGGGGCCAGCGCGGTGCTCGGGGGGCCCGGTGTGGCCCGGCTCTGGGGCTGGCTCAGGGGCCTGGCCAGCCCGGCATGGGGGCTGACGTGTGACTTGGGGGGTCTGGCGTGGGGTTCAGGAGGACAGTGCGGTCCAGCTTGGGGCTCGGGGGGATGGCGTGGCCTGGCTCGGGGGGCTGGCCCTGGGGCCTGGTCAGCCAAGCACAGGGGCCGGCTTGGGGCTCAGGGGGGCCGGGGCAGCCCGGCTCAGGGGCATGCTTGGGGTCTGGCATGGGGCACAGGGGCCTGCGCGGCCCAGCCTGGGGACCCCCCCACACACACACACGGAGTCCCTCGCCCCACCCCCTTTTGGCCCTGCCCCTGAAACCTTCTGAGGGGGTGGGGGTGGCACAGGGGCCCGCAAAGATTGCCGACCCCGATCTAGCAGGTCCAACTGGATTTGACACCTGTTGTTCTTCTCTTTCAGTGACCAAACAAGCTTCTTAAAAATGTGGTTCACATACCAAGTATTAAAAATAGCCACCCTCTGAAAATGGTTAGCTATGCTGAATAGTTTATATTTTAGACCGTCTCTACACACAAACTCATGCCTTTAATACAGCTTGTTTCCACTGTAAAGTTACATCAGCATAGCTGTATCTCTCAGTGCTGCAGTGTGAAAAATCCACACCCCTAAGGAATGTAGTTAAATTGATCTAACTCCCAATGTAGACAGTGCTAGGTTGATGGAAGTATTCATCCATCGGCCTCGCTATCACTTCTTGGGGAGGGTGATCATTTATAGTGACAAGAAGGGGGTCTCCTGTCGCTGCTGTAAATGTCTAGACTGAAGCACTACAGCGGTGCAACTGCAGAGCTGAAGCTATGCCATTCTAGTATTTTAAGTGTAAATATAGTCTTAGTTAAAATTAACCCCTTTCTGGACACTCATTATGGTATAAGAATGATTTGTCTTAAACCTCATTATATCTGATTTAAACTAAACTGAAATAAGATTAGTTTAAACAGAAATAGGTTTCCACATAGCCATTTACACTGATTTAACAGTTTAATAACTATTTAAAATCGCATTTCAAATCAAACTAGTGTAACTCTATGTATGAACAAGCTTTTAATTAATTCAATTCTGGCATGGTTTTATCAGCTATCCAAAGTACAAACAGAGCCCCAAAAATCTATGCTTATACTGTATGAAATCTTGGAACTAGATTAGTTAGTTGATTTAACAGTAGTTTTTGATATTATATTTTCCACTCATTTTCAGGACAATTTTTCCAGCACATTGATTTTGAAGTGTTTAATGTCCATCCTGGATCTGCCCCTGAGAAACCACATGCCACAATGTTTGTGAAAAACAATAAATTGACAGTAACTAGGTAAACCAAATGCTTGGGAAATATTTTCTGAACCAGGAGAGATCAGTAATTTGGGGAGAGGAAGATAGAAAAATTGTCTAGCTGTTACAGTTAAGGACTAGGTTTGATTCTTTTTTCCATTAACAGCAGGCAATACAATAGTCTCCCTGAGAGATAGAGCACAGTGTGAGAGTCTCCTTCTGTAAGAATCTCCATATTGAACTGCTTCATAGTACAGCAATCTTCTCCAAGTGAACCGGCAGGAACCTAACATCTACAGAGGTGGCGCAGTACATATCACAACAAAATTATAAACTCTGCTTACTAAACTGGGTGATGGGGCAATAAAATGGCAGATGAAATTCAATGGTGATAAATGCAAAGTAATGTATGTTGGAAAACATAATCCTAACTATAAAATGATGGGGGTCTAAATTAGCTAATGCCACCCATGAAAGAGATCTTATAGTTGTTCTGGATAGATCTCTGAAAACATCCATCCAATATGCTGCAGCAGTCAAAAAAACCTAACAGAATATTGGGAATCATTTGGAAAAGGATAGATAGTAAGATAGAAAATTGATGGTACACCCACATCTTGAATCCTATATGCAGATTGGTCACCCCATCTCAGAAAAGATATCTTGGAGTTGGAAAAGGGCAACAAAATTCACTGGGATATGGAACAGATTATACTTCTACTTTTTTGTGATGCCTTGTTTTACATGGCTCCATTTACACAGTACATGATTTAGGCAATGTTTGGGTATTGTTGCATGATCTCCCAGTCTCTTTGGTAGGTTAGAACAAAGAGGAAGAATTTCTGGAATGATGACACAAGCATGAGCTCAGAAACCAAGAGAACTTGTATTTATTACTGGGAAAGGGGACAGAAGCAGCTCCCCTGCTGGTTCCATAGAAACTTTTGCTTTCCTGCAGCAGGAAGAACACACCCAACTTTCTCTCTAGATTACTTCCTGAGTCAGGGTCCTTCCTGTTTGGGACAAGCCAGAGGTTTTGGAGTTATGTCACCCACAGACCCAGTCAACCCAGTAACTTTTACACTGTTCCTCCTTTTGAAAGAGACATGACCTCACATCTATGTAACAAACTAAATGATCCATAAAACAAACTATGCAAACATAATCTTTATGTCAAATTGGCATGGTGGCATGTTGATTGCTACTCTTAGAGATAAAAATGTCACTTTTGTCATAACTAGAGGTGCTCTAGTGTGGAATCTATTGCTTCTCCGGCAGCCTAGTTGATAAAGGATGGACACCATTTCTTCACAGTTTCAGGCCCTGGGGTCTTGAAGACATCTAACTTCTCTAAGTAATTTCTAACTTGCATTCCAAAATATATAGTATTCTTTGTTCTGCCAGCTGAAGACTTATCATCTCAAATATGTTGTAACTTTTCACGTTGCTACAAGACAGCTGCACTCTACAATGATGCTTCAAATTCCAGCACACTATCATTGTCTAAAGCAGGGTAGAACTGAGCTTAGGTAGTGTAGGTACAAGAGACTCCATAAATTCCATTAGGAACTAGCTAATGCTATCGATTTTAGGTTAAAGCTGCTTGGATACTACAGTCATAGACAACAGTATCAAACATTTAATGTCTGCCATGTCCTAGCTACTTCAAAATATGTTATAAAGTACTATGGCTGTGGTTAGATTGCGGAGAATGGGAAATTATAACTCCTAGTTGTATTCCTAGCTCTGCAAAAGACTTACTATATGACCCTTGACAAGTCATTTTTGGTTGTCTCGGTTTACCCATAAAAATAATGGGCTATTATTTCATTAACATCATACATGTAGTGTATGCCTTCTCTACAAAGTGCTTTGAGACCTTTTAAAGGAAAAATGCTATAGCAGTGAAAATGTTATTTGACAATATCCGTATACCATTTCAGATATCCATTCACAAAAAGGTGCAGTCACCTTTTGATATCATATTTGTATGAGTTCTACGATATTAATAGGCAGTTTGAAAGCTAAGTTTGAGCAGGAAATCTAATGGAAGAAATTTTAGGATCATAACACCTTGGAGCAAAAAAAAAAATCTATTAGGAAAAGATGCTTTTAATGATCCAAGTTATTTACAGCATTTATTATGTAAATATTAGGTTTGTGATCTTCCCCGAAATTCTATGCAACCCAGATACTAGTTATTCATTAACTGAATCTAGCAAATAAGTTTTCATTTTGAGAGCTGGTGTTTCCAAAATGGAAGGGCGAGTGTTTGTCGCATTGTTGGTCTTTTCCTCACTTGTAGTATTAGCAGAAAAGGCAGATCATAAGGTATTTAGTCTGTTTGTTAATGATAGAATGTCTGAGCTGGTTTCCTAACTTATCAACAGAATGTAAGTGAATGAATGAATTTTTAATATTCAGTCATAATGCAGCTCATTTATGTTGGAACCATTAGCCACTCTATGTACACATACACTGTGGTGTGAGAAGGAAGGAAACTGTTAAGGACTATTTTTTGGTCTGTTGAAATGTGAGTAGGAATTAAAACATTTGCAAATTTGTCTGAACATGCTCTTTCCTGGGAATGTTAAGTATCTATTTGTGTGATCAGGCTTGGTGAGTAAGTTTGATGGAGCTGCAACTGCTTGCCTCAGGGTTGAATTTGGCCCATTAAATTGCTTGCTTCTTTAGAGATAATAATTAATTTCCATGGGATGTGCAGGAAGGGGCAATTAGTTTCTTTTATTATTTTGAATCTGAAAATGTGTTTACTGTAATGTCACAATTATATTGGGGGGGGGGGGGTGAAAATGGCCTAATTGTAAAAGAAAGATACATTTTAAAGAGCATGTGTAAATATTTGTTCTTCATCTAATAGAATAAACTCATGTATTTAAAAATATACCAAGAATGTTATAAAACAATATCCTGTGGCATGTCAGCCATGCTGTACTGATGAATGTTTTTTTTTAAAAATGTGGTTGTGAAGCTTGGTCTTCTGCTTCCTAGGCTGACAGTGCTAGAGAACACTGCTGAGTGGGTGAGGTACTTAGCCTTGAGACTGGAGATGGGGAAAGAAAAGTTCATGGATTGCTCTCTAATGATGCCTTCTGGTAGACACTTGGGGCTAGAGTCTCTCCTGCATCTGAGATTCGTTGACTGGAGGACAAAGGGAAGTGGTCTAACCAGCCCCCTGGTTCTGTGGGCCAACCTGTATGCTAGCTGTAGTATGAGTTAGAGCAGCCTTGGGATTGCTCTAGCTTATGCCCATTGTATTGGACCATACACCATCTGAGACTTAGCACAGCAGAGTTCCATCGTGCTCCTGGCTTTCTCTGACATGATCCTACACCATCTTTTGTGGGCATTGGGGCATCTAGCAGAGGCACCAGATCCTCTGACTTTTTACATAAGCTCAGAACTCTGCCCCTGCTGGAGGAATTCTCAGCTGGCCAGTTCTGGCCAGAATCCTTCTGAGTAAGAGAAAGGAGACAACAGGAAATGAGTTTTTGTCTCATGAAGAGATATAGAAGGAGAGCCCAGGTCTCTTCACTCACAGGGCAAGTTACTGTGCAGCATGTGATCTAAGATGTTTGAAAATGGGTGAGAGAGTAAACTCAAGGGGAGTATTTGGGGGGGCACTGAGAACCCTCCAGCCCCCCCTCCCCCGGGCTCCCAAAGGGCCATAATGATTTCCTTCTGCTCTTTTAAGACTTAGCTTTTTACCCACTTGTTTTGAACTAAGCTAGAATTGACTCTGCTGGTTTTACATTACCACAGTAGTTCTGATTTCTGGGAAGAGAGTAATTGGTGGGAATTGCTTCAAGTGAGGTAGGAGACAAGAAGCTAAGGGCTGCAGCATTTGAGAATTGTGGCCACTTCACAGGAGCTGCTCTCCTCAGTGTGGTGTTCCATTTAGATTTCTCATTATTAACTTTTAATTCAGTCAGTCCTTATGAGCCACATTTGTTGCGATGATGGTGCAGTGAAGAGTAAGAGGGTCATTATTTCTTTAGAAGGTTCATGAGCGCTCTAATGGTACTCAGTCTTCCAGAAGCTAGCCAGAGTAGCAGCATTACTACATAATTAGGCCTTGCACGTTGCATATATTTACCAAATACAAGTATTTGGACCCTGCCTTGTCTGTGGGGTCATTCATTTTGACACAACACATGCTTTAATTGCTGTAACAGAAAGTTATTAACTCTTTACTTTTAGGTAAGCATGGAGACGGGAGGGTTAAAAAGCTTTTTTTAAATCTGTTTGTGTCAACAATGAGTTAATCTTATGAAACTCAACTACTGACAATTATGTGCAAGTGTGATTAAAACTTGTCATAGAGGCAAGCGCCTTGACTGAAGAAACTGACAGCTTTAAAATAGATGCTGTGTATCAGTGAGCAAAATACAGAAGTGAATATTTATTTTAATTAATAATCAACTAGCCATTTAAAAGATCTGCAGGTTCAGTTTGGACAAGTAAAAAGAGATGTGTGACATCTGTTTTAGACATTGTTTTTATTTTATGAACAATTTTTCTGTTAATACTTAAAGATTCTGTTGGTTGTGATTCACATCAGATTTACAGTCTTATGACTGTGGTTATCAAAAGCATTGTGACTGCTGAACTCAAATTTATACCTTTCCATTCACATTGCTCAAACATTGTCACCCACACACTGACCAATTCTTTTTGGACTCCCACACCTCAGATGGAAAAACACCTTTAATAAAATCTTAGGTACAGTAAACAAGGAGCCCTGTGCCACTTTTAAAGACCAGCACATTTACTTGCCACATAAGCTTTCATGGGTATTATCCCAATTCATCAGATCCATGAAATGAAAACTGCAGTGTGTTAGCTGTATATATACATACAGAGAAGGGTGGGTCACAAGATCAATTCAAATAGGTGCTACAATAACATCCCAAGAGTTTCCCAGTGGAGATCCTTGATGAAATTTTCACAGTGAAAGCCTGTTAAGGTAGCTGAGGTTAAGTTGTAAAGTGGTTATTTTTTTTTCCTAAGCATTATTGGCTTTGAAACAGTTAAATAGTTTGAAACAGATGCATTTCAAGGGTATAGTCTGTCTGTGCAAACAGAGGAGGCAGCCCACGCAGGGCTCTAAGCTGCCAAATGTCACATATGACCAGAAGCTGCTGGATTGCAAAATGTGCACCTAAGTCCTACTTGAGAAAGAGAGAGAATGGGTTGGGGGGAGAGAAAGACTATCTGGATCTCTGGAGCAAGTACTTGAAGAGGCATCAACTGGGTGTCTAATTTTTTGAGCTAAGTCCTCTACTAGTGGTCAGTACTCGCAGTTGTCCTGCATCATAATCACCTGTGGAGAGGATGAGATTTCAGAATGGTTTACTGTTTAGCCAAAGCCCTCTGTAGAATAATATATGCAGAACTGGCCACAGTTATATGTACAATAAAAATGGTTATTATGAGGATGTGAATAAAGACCAAGCAGTGAGCAAGCTTGATCACAGATTTTGAATGGAAAATAGGACTCACAGCTGTTATGATTTGAATGAAAAAATTGTAGAAATTGTGGCTATCGCCGCAACACTTTGTGATCCTCATTTGAAGTCACAAGTGGTCAATTCTGTTTTGGCTTTTAAAAAATAGGAACAGTCTCTCTTTTCCATTAGTGTCAGCTCCCTTACCTCAATAGGAAGCCAACTGTTCACTGTTGTATCTAGAGAGCTGAACATTACAGCAGCCTCCCCATCCCTCACTATTTGAAGCTACCTTTCATTATGGGGATAGCTGAATTTCACCACACTTTCTATTTCAATGTTTTTTTCCAGAATGCCATTGAAATCTATAGCCTGCATGTGGACTCTACAGTTACCTCTCGATTTGCTCATACTGTTATCACCAGCAAAGTTGTCAACAAAGCTAACGAATCCCAGGAGGCTGTTTTTGAAGTGGAATTACCTAAGACAGCTTTCATCACTAACTTCAGCATGTATGCTCTTCTGCTACACCTAATGTTAAGAAGAACGTGGTTCTCAGTCTGTGGTGTATTCGAGTACCAGTGCACCTTTCTGATGATACACTGCTTGAAACGTTGTGAAAACCAGTTGTGTAACAATGGAAGGGCAGTTGGCTCTTCAGAGGTTCTCTCACACAATGGTCTGCTGAATAGAAAAGTAGAGAATGAAAGTTGCATATAATATAGTGAAGCTCAATAAATGATCCTGCCTTCTGTGCAATGTTTACTGTATCCTTGGCAAGATAGCATACTTTATTGTACAAATTTTATCAGACATCAATTTTGCTTGATATTCCTGCTACATAATCTCTAACTGCCTCAAACTGTGTCTGAGTGTGTAGTCAGAATAAAGACAATGACACCATGGCTTCCTAGTGAGCTATGGTGATTAGAGGGAGGTGGGACATAAGGCTTCCTGTGCAGATGCCCTGAGAGCCACAAAGCATAGCACTCCCCCTACCCTTTCCACAGGCCTGCAGACCACTCAATATTAATATTTTTAAACATTTTTAGGTCAATTGATGGAAAAACGTACCCTGGAACAATAAAGGAGAAAGCAGCTGCACAAGAGCAATATGACATTGCGGTTTCACATGGTCAAACAGCCGGCCTTGTCAAGTAAGCAGCGGTTCTGATTCACTATTATTCTCTCTGTTTTTCACTTTAAATAAATGGGGTTGGGTTAAACTGCATTGAAACTGATGGGTGTAGCTGCTACCTTTCATTCAGAATAAATATATAGCAATTGAGCTCCTCTATGGAATAGACAGCTGACGCGATGGGTACTCTGTCCAAAACAAAGCCACATACAAGGCTAGAGTAGCTGTTAACCCTGTGGTGCTAGATAAGAGGGAATGGGGGAGGGGAAGTGGGCAGGAACAGCCAAGGGCATTTTACTACAATCCAATACTTAGGGGCAGGAGATGGATTAGACTGGAGCAGTGCCTGTACGCATGGGAAGCAGCAAGAAACAAACACTGCAGAAGCAGACTCAGACCTAGTCTACACCTGCAGCAGTTTTCAGCAGCAGTCGACAGGAGATACACAAGATACATAAAATACCTTGTGTCTCTCGCAACAACTTACTAACTGCCCCTTTCGCGCTTTGCTATGGCGACTGGAAATGCCCTCCCGTTGCCTTAGTGATACACCACTTCCAGGGCAGGAGTTATTAGGGCAAACTCCGGTGCGATTGAACACGTCTACAACAGACTGCTCAATTGCACCTGGAAAAGTTCACTGATGTTGGTGATTTTGCCACCATCAGTATAGACATAGCCTCAGATAACGAGCAGAAAGCCAAGGAGACAGCAGAACAAGCACTGGAGACATGGCCCTAAGAAAAAGCCCAGACAGAGTTATTTGGAGGCCAAGTGCTGGCTTGGAAATGTGAGCAAAGAAAATATCTCCTGCTGTTTCATTTCCCCCTCTGTTCAAGGAAACACGACCAGGACTTAGTGCATTCTTTGTGAATAAATGGGATTGCATCATAGAAATACCTGGTTCCATCATCAATTTCTCCTCCTAACTAAAACAACCTGGAGGACCCTGAATTTTGGTGAACACTCAGGTGAAAAAGGCAGAATGACAAAATCCATTTTAAATCAATGGCAAAATGGAAAAAACCCTCCCTCTTACACAGAGAAATTATTCGCTACCTTTCGGGTCACTTTTTTAAAAATCCATGACTTCAAAGAGTCACTAGATAAAAATTGATCTAAGCGAAAGATGCCACAAGGGGAACTATGCATAGCTCACCAAGAAATGAGCTTGGCTGGAAAACTCTATGGACCTTTGACTGTGCCACTGGACTGTTCTTTAAACCCAGACAAATGGAAACTTTGGCAACATCCCTTGCAAATAATCACAGCAAAAAGCTAAATGTCAGTTTTTCTCATTTTCAGAACCACAGGAAGGAAACTAGAGCAATTTCTTGTTTCAGTCAACGTTGCATCAGCCAGTAAAGTTACCTTTGAGCTCATCTATGAGGAGTTGTTAAAGCGACAGTTGGGAAAGTATGAATTGTTGTTTAAGGTCAGACCCAAGCAGCTTGTTAAACACTTTCAGGTAAGCTACACCTAGAGGTTTTAGGAATAAATTCAGCTACCTTGTGTGGGCAATCTGCAGCTGCCAAATAATGCTGACTGATTTTCTTTCTCTCTTTCAGATTGATGTCCGCATCTTTGAACCCCAGGGAATAAACTTCCTGGAAACTGATAGCACCTTTATAACAAATGAGTTAACTGAAGCTCTTACAACGGTGCAGAATGAGACTAAGGTAACATCTTCAGGAAAACTGTAATGTTAAAGGGTATTTACTTTTTCCTCCCCTCGTTTTTAGTTACTTTTGTGAATAATTTTACTTTAGTTGCTTTTGTTTTTAATTTTCAGGCTCATGTTTTATTTAAGCCAACAATAGCTCAGCAAAAGAAGAGTCCTGAACTTGAGGAAACACTCCTAGATGGAGACTTGATCATACGTTACGATGTTAAAAGGAGTGTCAGTGCAGGAGATATACAGGTAACAAATATACATCTGGTTCACAGAAGTGAGATGAAATACAAATGAGAGATATCATGAATTGATAGATTCTGAACCTGCTATAGTATAATTAAAAGATGTAGTAATCAATTCAGAGTGAGTAGGAGTTGAAGGTAATCAGTAAACCAAGAAAGGGCACTCAGCACTCTGCAGGATCAGACCATCCATTTACAAATTCATTTTATATTGCATCATTCTCTCTTTCTGTAATAGGGATTTTCCAGTTCTGGCAGACATAAAGATTAGCTGCAGTTGTCTTTTGCAAATGAGATTAATTGATTTGATTTGATTTAGACAATTGTTAAGCAGTAATTAGTTGTGTAACTAATTACTAACTACTAGTTGTGTAACTAATTGTTGTATAACAATTTTTATAAGATCTTTGTTATAAAAGGATGGATCTGTTTAAAAAAGTTTGTGGACCAACATACCCTTTAATTAAAAGAATAGTATTCTATTCATTTTCTAAATTATTTTACTTATTTAGTGTATAGGGATGTGTTTTAAAATGGGAATTACAGTTAACAGGTGCCTAGACCAATGTTGGTAAATAATCAAAAAACCAAACAACTCCTCAAATAGATATTAAAGTTATTACTTCGATTCTATTTCAGTTGTTTTAGATTGTTTTTGTGGTGTGTATAAAAATATGCCTGATTCTTCATTCTGTTGCTCCAGGTTTATGTCCTGCAATTACACAAAAAGCAAGCAGGTGACACTGAGTGAAGAGTCTCACCTCCTTTTTCTATTGTATGTGCCACACTCACAATTAACCTAAACTAGTCAATGCAAAAAAGAATAACTTTATTTTTTAGGGTTTTTTTCATTTGTATGTAACAAATGTATAATTTGACCCTCATTCAAATTATCCTTTATTAAATAGATTTGAAACTAAAAACTTTTGCTTTGAAATGCTGTACTGATTCATGTAACTCTGAAGCTCATTCAGTATGTGACACTCCAACATATAGTATGAAGAAGTTAATATGTAAAACATGGTTGTGAAGGAGTTAAGGCAAATGCAACATAATTGACACAAAGCAACAAAAGCAAAGAAAATGAAAAGTTAAGCCACCTAACAGTAATATCTTCTAAAACTTCATCCACAATCATGTTACCATTATATCAAATACAATATACAATAGACCTCACATTGCAATCTAAATTCTCCTCACACCCCGCCCCTTTTATCCTTCTGTTCACACTCATTAGCAGATCATTTTCCACTTGCAACAGTAGTTATGGATATTTTTGGTTGTAGTTATTTGTGTTGTAAAAGAGTAGTTTGGAAAAGGGTTGGGCAGAAGAGTATTAAAAGGTATATTTAGGATAATGGTGTTGCTAACCACCTCTTTAATACAAAATGTTAAAAACTTAAATTACACAATCATTTTTTATTGTTTTGTTTACTCTGCTTTTTGGGTCAGGGCAATGAAAATAGGCTAGACAATCTCAATTTTATTGCCTATTGGTTTTACTTTTTGTTTTCTGTGTATTTGCAGGATATTGCAAAATTTAAGTTGCAAACACTGTAATATTATTCCTGTCAAAATGAATCTTTTCTATTGATGTTTTTGAAAGAGAAGTCTAAGGAAATGTATTTTTGATGTTGGTTTTATACATTTGTTTTTACAAAGCTTACATATTTGATCTTAAGTGTCATGATACAGTCCTGTTTATGGTGGAAGAGCACCCTTCTCAAGAATAACATAGACCCATGGAGTGTAGTAGAAAAAACAGGGTATTCCTGTCTTTTGAATTACACTATACAGAGGATGTTGTTCTTCATTAAAACACGTTTCAACAATTATTTGAGGAAATATTGTTTTGATTTATCTTGAAGAACTAGCAAGTTGATGATAGATATTTTCTTGTAGCTGTGTCACAAAAATATGAGATGTAAATTGTATGTTTTAACTTTTGTGTTTCAGATCGTAAATGGGTATTTTGTGCATTACTTTGCACCCAGTGAAATGCCAATATTTCCAAAAAATGTCATCTTTGTTGTAGATAAGAGTGGCTCTATGTCCGGCAGAAAAATTGAGCAGGTAACTCATTCTTAGATACAGAATTACATCTCTATAGTTTATTCACACCTTCTGTGATATTGTATAAATAAACCTGAGGAGCGCACCGTAATTTCTAAAGATATACCAACAGCTCTATTACTCAAGGAAATAGCTGTGAAGTTCAGTTTTAAAACATATGCTACCTTTTTCAACATGCAACATTTTCAGAGGCTGGAAGCCATGCTTCTGGAAATATGCACATGCAACTATGTTAAATTGAAAATTTTAAAGCATAATCCCTTCTTAACAAGGCAGTTGTTACAGGTATCTCATCTTGATAAAGTTCCAATTTTCTAACTCTGTTGTACGTGTAAAAAATTTTGCTTCTGGTTCTGGTTGTTTTTTTTTTTTAAATAAAAGTGGTAAGAGTTAAAGTATCAATCCTGCCTTTGTTGAAGTCAATGGACTTTTTACTCATTGACTTCACTGGGAGCAGAACTGGGCCATACTGTCTTCAGTAGGACTATTTGCTTCAGTAACAATTACAAGAGTAGGTCACCTGTACTAGCCTCAACTTGAAATATAAAGTTATTGTGGTGTCCTAATAAGTGCCTTCATCCTCCACTTCATATTCCATTTTTGTTAAAGCCACTCTGGGTGACCAGTCCTTGTAACGTATAATATTACAGTGAGCAGCATCTCAAATTCTCCTCCTTCGCCAGCCTGAGTTACTCAAACAGCTATATAAGCTTTGCACATTTTAGGACCCAATTCTTGTAGTCTTTACTTAAGTGAGTAAACACACAAGGCCAAATACAGTCCTGTGGTAAGTGTGTGCACAGCTTTGTTGATTTACTCTAGGGCTGATTATAGCCCATACTTTTTACTGTGAAGATGATCAGAGAGTAGAACAATTTGCATAGTGAAATGATAATGGTACTATCATAGAAGCTGGTGTTTAGATGTGCAGTACTGCCAAATCAGAATTCAAAAATCATGAGTCAAACTCTAAAAATCATGAAAAATGGCTTAAAATTATGAGTTTAGAAAAACTGGGTTCTTTTTATTTGCCTTCTGATTTCTGAACTTTTGTTAATTCTACTCACTTCATGTTTTCAAACTTCAATTTTTTTCACAACAATGGATGCTAGAAATCATTTTAAAATGAAAGCTGACACGCTTGTGCGGTCTCTTGATTTCAGCAAATATCACCAAATATCATAAGACACAGAATAAAATTGCAAGAGTTGGCAAAACTAGATGTGTACATGGAAAGTTTAGATTATTTCTCTAATGTACTCCCGTGCTAAGGGGTGGATTTAACATCAAGAGAGTCTTCCTAATTCAATTATATATGATCCAAACCTATGACAAGTGAATTACAACATTTATGCTTGAGTACATACCACAAATATTGTGCTGTAATATATTACATTCTTCTGAAGAGAACTTTCATTAATTTAATACTAACTATGCAGAAAAAATAAAGCTGCGACTCATTTTAAATTCAAATTCTGATAAATTACAGAACAAAAAATGCATTTCCCCTCATTTTTTAATAGACAAGAGATGCTCTCATGAAGATTTTGGAAGACCTCAGACCTGAAGATCATTTTAGCTTAATAACCTTCAGTAGTCTGGTTACTGAATGGAAGAATACTTTGTTGCAAGCAAATGAACAAAATGTGGAAAGTGCTAAAAGATATGTTAAAACTATTATGGCTCATGGAGGTAAAGATGATATCTAAATACTTTAAAACCTAGACATTCACCACAAAGTGCATGAAATAACTCTTAGAACAAACTGTTATTAATTTACGTTATGTGGATTAAATAAGACCTGATATCTGTCTCAAAGAATTTACATGCTAATTTTAGATAGGAGATAGCAGTTCTTTTTTAACAAATACTAGGCTGAGAAGGAACAGGAAGATTGGTTACATTAATATCAACTGGCTACTAAACTGTTATATGCACATATATAAATTGTTCCACTACAGCTGTAAATTTAAGGAAATTTGTCTTTTTTTATTCATATGATTGATTATAATAGAACTAGTGGAAATTTTTTCAGGGGAACATTTTCCTCAGAAAAGGCCAATATGTCAAAATTGAATGTTCCACAATATTTAATGTAAAAAAAAGTATTTTGATAAGGTCCACCTTAGTGGAATGGAATGTTTCAATTTTTCATTTTGAAACAACTTTCCATTTCAATGTATATTTTAGTTTATATAATACATTGTAATATGTAATACAATTTTTAAAAATAGTCAATCTAAATGCAACATGTCAATTGATTTGAAGCAGAAACATTTTTAAAAGTTGGTTCCAATGAAAATTTGGAAAATGGATGTTTTGTTCTGATTTTCAACAAAGACCAATTTTAGAATCACAGAATTTTCTGAAAAATTGAAATTCCAGTTCTCACATAGCTCTATTTATAAGCAACAAGTTAACATTACCATTAGTGAATGGTGATGCCTAAAAGTTTAGTTTACTCTCTATTGTTATGTTAGTAATTTTGTTTTACTTGACTGAATACTCAGGCCTTGGCATTTGATACAAATGTAGACCATCAGAGAGTGGCATGAGCCTCAACTGCATCTAAGCAACATTATTTAAATTCTGGTCTCATAGATAATAATACACCTATGTTATTTAGTTTTATATGGATCTGTAGAAACACTGATAGGGGGCCTCATCTATGTCCCTGTTGCCATAATTTAAAGATACTATACCCCAGCATAACTAACATACAATTCAATTTAACCCATTATTAGTAAACCAGGTAACTTAAAAGCTCAAGTCATCTTCTCTCTAAAAATTCACCACCTTTTACAATTTCCTTGATGTTATTTTTTTATATTCAGTCAAGTGCCTCCTTAGAACTGAGATGAACTGATTAGGTACTTTGATTATTTTTAGATGTAGAATCATGTGTATTTTCTCTGACAGGAACTGATATCAACAAGGCTCTACTGACTGCAGCAAACACACTGGATAAGGCCAACTATGCTGAGACATTGCAAGCAAAAAGCATTTCCATGATAATTTTGCTGACAGATGGTCAGCCCACGGAGGGTAAGTTAATAACAGTAAAACAGGTGTCCTGTCCCTTCTCGCCCCCTGGATTATGCAGTTTTTACATTCACATTGTGGTAGTTTCTGTACATTGTTTGCATACTAGAAAACCCATTCCCTGGAATGGGATAGATGTTCTCATTCATATTTGGTCCACTCAAAACCTGCAGAGAAGGTATTTCTACAGATTATATGTGAAATATGGATGGAAATATCCAACTTTGAGCCAGTGGCAATGGACTGCATATTTGAGCATACACGCTTTGACAGGAAACACAATCTAAACCAAATCCTTTGTGCAGTTTATAATCTGTGATGGGCAAGGGAGGATAGCTATATATGGTTGAAACCTGAAAGCAACCTATTTAGAGTCAAAACATGGGTACACATCAATGCTGCTTTTGTGTCATGTATATGTGTATCCTTTTTGGGTTAGGTTACAAAGCTTCCCCCTCACTTCCCAAAATCTGATTTTGATAGTACCTCTTATTCTGTAATCTTTTGTGAATTTTTATTTTAACTGACAACTGAATGTGATATCACAGGATGGGGGATTATAATGTGAGAAAATAATTAACAGCTAATTCTGATGTCACAAATAAGCAATTATGGCATTTGAGAAACATACACCAAGTTCAGATGAGTTCTTAAGAAACAAAATATTCTGTTTTCATGCTAATTTCTTTAAGCTACAGAGAACTAGGAAAGAAAACACAGTAATCACAAGCTAATAAATGAGCACAACTGCTTCTGAACAAAGATTTTCAAAGTTTTGCATGAAGTATCAGCTTCTCTTCTATGACTGCAAGATTGCATCAAACCAAAGCCTTGTATATGGAAAACCCATAAGAGGTAGATCTGTCTACTGATTCGTACAAGCCAATGACTTCTATTTTTTAACTAAAAACAAAATTATAAGATTATATCAAGATGGGGAAATTACCTTTGTCCCATAATATCACTACATACATTAAGACAATACTGGTCTGATAATTAGAGTAGGAGATTGGCAGTCTGAAGACCTGAATTTTGTTCCGGACCCTTCCTGATTCATCATGTGAAACTAAATTAATGGGATTGCTCGTGTGAGGAAAGGTTCTAGAATTGGCCTTTAGTGATTTTGAATGTCATATTGTATGAAAAGCTTCAACCCAATAACTACAATGGGGACTAAATGGAGGGAGAGGGAGAGAAGAAATTCAATTTTTAAATCACATTCCATCTGGATTGCACATGGGATAATTTATTTTCTCTCAATGTACATGTATAATTTCGGTTAATAATGCTAGTTTGTGTTCCATCACCATCCCTGTGCCTCTCTGTCTTTTGTTTGTATAGTATCTGTCCAAATAAATTTGCAAGCTCCTTGGTTCAGGGACATGTCTAACCCATGTATTTTGTAAAACATTGTACACAGCTGGGATGATCTTAATAATAATAATTAATAATTATTACATGAGGGAATTAAGTGGAGAATTAGACATGGTCATTGAGCATTTGTATCCTCAACTGAATTAACAGAAATCAACAACTTATTTTTTTTTAAGTTTCCCTTATTTTGAACTACTTGTAAGAAGTTTGAAGTAAAATTTTCAATACACCCCATCGCTGTCTTTCTATATTTAAAAAAATCTCTGAGATATAGATTATAGATATAGATATATACTGTTGTTTTTTGATCACAGGTGTTCAAGATATTGAAATAATTCAACAAAATGTACAGAAGGCTCTCAAAGGAAAGTATGTCCTCTATTGTCTTGGCTTTGGTTTTGATGTCAGTTACAAGTTCCTTGAGAAGATGGCCCTAGACAATGGAGGAATAGCTCGTCGTATATATGAGGACTCTGATTCTGACTTGCAGCTCCAGGTAGGGTTTTGTTCATAATTTAGGAAGCATATCAAGAAGTGACTATGGCCTACTTAAGTCATCTAAAGACATGCCAAGAATCTCTTAACTGTGAAACGAGCACACATGAAAACCTTTGTGGCTCTTAAAGAGAGCAAGAGCTGGTATTGATTTTCTCTTCAAATTTTTGTTGCAGTCCTTGTGGAAGGGGAGTTTTCTGCTGCCCCTGCTGCAGCAGCTGAGGCAAGCCTCTCAGGCCTTGCCTAGCCTCCTTCCCTTTCCCTAACCCTATCTGATTTTACTTTACTTTACTTCACCACCTCCTCTCCACTTCTCTCCACTCCTCCAATCTCCTCTAAACTCCCACACTGTGAGCTGGTGGAGGTGGGTCTTTTATTGGGCCAGAAACAGCCCTCAATAGGGCCCAGGTGTCCCTAATTGCCCTGAAGCTGTTTCTCCTCTGCCTGCTGGGAACAGTGCCTTCAGCATCCTACGGCTGACAAATCTGCCTTCAATCACCCTCCTAAAACCGGCAGCTCTTTTTTATCAATCCAAGAGGTTTTCCGCGAGACCTCTCCGAGCTGCCGGCCTTCTACCAGGACCTCCTCCGGATCTGGAGGCTCGTTTTGGCCTCCAGGTCCCTTGTGCCCACCGAGGGGGAGGACCTCCTCGCGGAGCCCCTGCTACACAACCCCCATCTTAGTGTGCAGGTGGCGGAGGCCCCCTCCGTGAGGCGGAGGTTGGTCCTGGCAGGCGTCACCAAGGTCGGAGACCTCCTGGACTATGCCCAGGGGGACTGGGTGGATCCCCTTGTGCTGGCTGAGCGCATGGGGCTCTCCACCCTTCGAACCCCCCGGCGCCTACTCCAGGAGGTGAAGGCAGCCTTGCCCCCTGCTGCTCGGGATTACCTCGAGCAGGTCCTGCGAGAGGGTGCTCCCCGCCCTCCCCTCAGTCCTGGCCCTCCGGAGCTTTTAATCGGGCCCCGGCCCTCCGAGCCCCCCCGGCCGCCCCCGTCCCATGCCCCGAGCCGGCTGCTGGACCTGCAGCCAGTCTCCTTCCAAACCGCGCCACGCAAACATCTGTACACGCTCGTGCTCCACACCATTCACTTCCTCGCCCTCGTGTCCCACCCCGATACAAAGTGGCGGGACCTACTTCCATCCGTAGAGGGCGAGGACCCCCGGTGGGCCAGTCTGTATGCCACCTTGACTCCACGGCCCGCCGGGGATATAAGTTGGCGGCTCCTCCACGGAGCCGTGAGCACAGGCGTGTTCCTGGCGCGGTTCACTCCCCGTCCCGACACCTGCCCCTTTTGCGGTGTGAGGGAGACCCTGGCACACGCTTATCTTGAATGCGCCAGGTTGCAGCCCCTTTTCCGGCTCCTCCAGAACCTCTTATTGAGGTTCTGGCTGCACTTTTCCCCACACCTTCTTTTATATGCACTCCCTATCCGTGGCCCCACAAAGTCGCGGGACCTCCTCGCCAACCTCCTCTTGGCCTATGCCAAAGCGGCCATTTATAAAACCAGAGAGAGGAGGTTGGCTGAGGGAGGCTCCTGCGACTATGGGGCCTACTTCCGGTCCCTTGTCCGTTCACGTATCTGGGCAGAGTTCCTCTGGGCAGCGTCCACTGGCTCCCTTGACACCTTTCGGGAGCAGTGGGCGCTGTCCGGGGTTCTCTGCTCGGTGTCCCCTTCCGAATCCCTTATTTTGACCCTTTGACCCTCACTCCCGTTCCCGTAATCAGTTGGAAGCTGGGTCCAGCGCTTCCTTCCCTTGGGCTGGGGAAGGAGCTTTAGCAGTGGGCAGGCTTGCGCCCGCCCACTTCCCTGTTTTCCAAATAGGATCACCCTCCTAAAGCCGTCTGGCCTGACTTTGCCACAGCAGATACAAGTAGATCAGATATGCATTTATGTTTCTGTGTGCCCATCTGAACTGAACCTTGGAATCTACTGAAGTCAGTATGTGAAATATGTAATTACCTATCAGTTCTGGAATTCAAGTAGCACACTGGTGAAACAGAATTTGTGCAATGGCAATAGA
This sequence comes from Pelusios castaneus, assembly GCA_007922175.1. Lineage (NCBI taxonomy): Eukaryota > Metazoa > Chordata > Testudines > Pelomedusidae > Pelusios > Pelusios castaneus. The sequence continues at coordinate 8,123,023 of ML685819.1, forward strand.
AAGATACCACAAATAATCCACCAGATTTCCTGTGTCACTATCCATGGCAATCCAAATCCAATTTAAATCCAAGGTATCTCCAGTCATATATGTTAATAGACTGGACAGAGTGTAAAAAGAGTTCCCAATATACTTTTGTAGGAAGAGAAAAATTAACACCAAACCTTTTGAGGTATTTTTAAATATTTGATAGATTAGTGAATTAGATTTAGTTTTACAATCACTTGGTCTTGCTCTTTCTTTCCAGGGCTTTTATCAAGAAGTGGCTACTCCCATATTAAAAGAGATTGAAATACAGTATCCGGAAAATTCCATCCTGGAATTAACTCAGAACAGTTTCAAGCTGTTTTTTGATGGTTCTGAAATTGTGGTTGCTGGAAAAATTGACAATGAGCTTGCCGTTTTGCCAGTGAAAATTCAAGCTCAGTCAGTAAGTACTTATTTGTATATATACTGTAAGGGGCACATACATGAAAATTTCAAGGTCTCTTCTGTACATCAATATAAGTTTTTAAAAGTATCTTGTATACAATTTGTGTTCACCTAAACTTTTGGTATGTTCAGAACAGAAAGCAGTCCCATTGTCCATAAAGAAGTACCCATGCTCTAAATAGCGGTTTATTTATAAGGGACAGTTTGCAGAGAAAAATATCATAAATGAGTATAATTAAACACTGCAGTCATTAATGTGGCACAAATAAAGTATCTATTATGTTCTATTAACTGGTCTTTCTTTTAGTCTTCCTGGAGCTTCTGAAACTTATTCCATCATGACTAGAAATTATTTTATGGGAATTTGGTATCTAGTTTTTATATTCTATTGAGGCATATATCTTATTAAAATATTTAATTAATGGTGTAAAAATTGAAGGCTTTTTATTAAAAATGGCAGCTAAACTAAGAATAAGATAACACCTGCCTACTACAGAATGCAGCTCTGATGGTTTGTGTTGATTTTTTGTAAATAATTTAATGTAAATGTATTAGATCAGTGCACTTAAATATGGCTGTACAGTTTTACTGTAAATATTGTATATAGGTGCCTAATTTCCCAACAATAAGAAATTTATTAAGGAAAAAGTATCATATCTGACATCAATTTATTTTATTTGGTCTCTTCAGGATCTTTTAAATATATTATTTTGGAATTGAGAGAGGTCCTTGAAAATACAATTTCCTTTAAAATTATCTCTTGAGGGTCAATCTCTCTCTCACTCTCTTGCTCTCTCTCTCTCTCAGCATACTAGTAACCTGGTTTTTATGGAGGAAACAAATATAAAAGAAAAGGAGAAAGTATTTCAACATCAGAAGTACATTTTTGGAAATTTCATTGAGAGATTGTGGGCATACTTAACCATTCAACAACTCCTAGAAAAATCGTAAGCTAATAAAACCCTCATGTTGTGTATTTTGAGTTTAGAAACTTCATAAAAACAAACCATAGAATCTTCATTCACAAAAGGGAAAGGTGAAAGGAAAGTGTGAATATTCCTGCCCATAACCTTAAAAATATACCCTGTGAAAGGATTACTACAATATTGTATAATAATGAACCTTGCAGTTCAAGACAGTGTTATATGCTGCTGTGTTTTGGACTATTATCGTGAAAGGCTACAGTATTTATTTTTTGGACTGTGCTAAGCTTCTATAGTATAGTCAAGTATGTTGCTGCCAACCGTATATGATTGAAGGATGTCCATAAAACACGTATTTCTACTTGTAATTATAGAGGCAAACACAGGAGCATATGCATAATTGTAAAGACATGAACAGTTGAGTTATCTCAATGGACTACTTGTATTTAAAGTTACTTTAAAATTCCTGTTAAAATGTGGTCAACACTTTGAAAATGTTTGAGAACCCCTCACTCATAGTAAGCTATATAGTTTATTTTATTTCTTTAAGTCATGAATGCCAACTTCAGTGTTTCAGCTCAAGAGGAACAACAGAAAAGCCTGCAGGTGGCCCGAGCTTTGGAACTATCTTTGAAATACAGTTTTGTTACATGTCTCACTTCCATGGTGGTCACCAAACCTGATGATCAACAGAGACTCCAGCTGGCAAATAAACCAACTGAATCTGGTAAATTCTATTTGGGCCCATGTTATTTCAGTTATAAACCTTAGGAAAAATAGCACCCGTGTGAACTTGTTCTTTGGTGCCCTTTTGTTGAGTTTGAGAAAAGCAGCCTGGAGCACAGAACCCAAACACTAGCACTTGGCCCTGGAGCCTCGCCAGGCTGTACAGGGAGGCATTTCTGAGCCCAAGGACTCCTCTGGTCATACACTGCAACTGCTTTGCAGGAGAAGAACAGCTGTTTGGCCACTGTCTGTGCCTGTGGGAAAGGAGAGCCCAGGGGCTGGCCCATTGGCTACAGAGGGATGAACAGAGTCAGATTAAGGGGCCCTGGGGCTCCGGGCTCTTCACTTTCATGGGCCCTTCTCCCCCTGCTTGGGATCCCGGCCCCCCTCCATGGTGGCATGGGGATACGGAGCCCTGGAGACAGACGCCATGGTCCACAGTGCTCCCACCCCACCCCCAGGTCATCTGGTCTGCCCCTCGGGACAGAGCCAGCTGGCACACAGCATGGCCCCTGGTGCAGCCCTCCAGGGCCCAGAGTGCTGTCAGGCTACCCCGCCATGATCTGTGGTGGCCTGACAGCACTCCGGGCCCTGGAGGCCACATTGTGTGCCAGCTGGCCCCAATCCCAGAGCGCAGTGGACACACCAGCCTGCCTGGCCCCCAGGGGCAGAACAGCTGGTCTGGGGGCTGGGCAGGAGTGCTAGGGACCATGGCCTTTGACCCCAGGGCCTCAGCTTCCCCAGCCCCAGCTGGGTCCCTTCTAGCACCCCCTCAAGTCCCGCTGGTGTTGTGCTGACATGAGCGGAAGGGTGGGGTCCAGGTCAATGCAAGGACCTCAGGGGCTGCAGCCCCTGAAGTCTCTGCATTGATCTGGCCCTGGGGATGAGTCCTGCTGCATGGGCAGCATTATCTGTCAGTGCCCTGGATGGTTGTCCACATCAACCACCTGGAAGGTCAGCCCTGAATATGATCAATAGTTGCAGACTTTTTATCTCCATGATCTAGTTTTGGGCAGCAGTGATGTAAACCAGGTTACGCACTACAAATCTAATTTCATACTCCCATTTAGTTCTTTTTTATTTTGAAGTAGAAAAAAAGGAACAATATAGGTGGAAAATGTATGCTACTATTTAAAAGAAGGGGGAAAGAGTAAATAAGTAGGTTATTACATGAATTAATGATGAGCAAATGCTCACTGGTAAAGTTCCTTTCCTGGCTACTTCATGAAAAGTTTGCTCATTTCTCTCTCTGTTTAAACTGAAATTAGTAAAGAAAAAGCAGAGGCTAGAAAGAATGTCACTTCCAGAGGGCTTTCCTCTACTCTTAGGGTGACCAGTTAGCAAATGTGAAAATCAGAATTGGAGAGAGAGGTAATAGGTGTCTAGATAAGAAAAAGCTCCAAATATCGGGACTGTCCCTATAAAATTGGGACACACAGGGCTGGATTATCACAGGGGCAAAAGGGGCCTAAGCCCTGGGCTGAGCGCTCCTGCCCTGCTGGCAGTCTGTGGAGGTGGGGTCAGGGCCCTGGTTCCAGAGTCCAGGCTCTGAGCTTCTGCCCCACCAAGGGACAGCTCTCCAAGGCCTGGCCTGTGGCCCTGGGGAGCTGCATTGGGGGCCACCACATCATGTGCTAGCCGGCTCCCTCCACCGGGCAGACTGACTGGAACAAAGCCAGGGCAGGAACACCCTCTGGCCCCATGTCTCCTCCTAGCAGTGGGGGAGCCGGGGGCCTGGCCCCCACAGTGGGAGCGTGGGGTACCAGGCAGGGGGGACTCTGTGGTGGAGGGGCAGCCTGGGTCCCCCAGGTCAGTTAATCTGGCCCTGGGGACAGCTGGTCACCTTATCTACTTAGATCTACTATTCCTTAAAACAAAGTCTTTACCATGGGATTCAGGCAATGAAACGTTCCCTTTTCCTGCAATTTCATGTTTACTGAAACATATTTGAATATATCAGCAAATGGTGGTTGAATCTATGATCCTAATCTGTCATCAATCATCTGTCTAGATAATGAAAAGCCAAGATTTACTGGATCTTCAAGTAAGTGATCTCAGTTCTTCAAGTAATTTTTCCCTAACTGGCTGAGCTTTTGAGCTTCTTGGCATTTCTCTGGGCTTGTGTACCTGGGGAAGTTCAGGAAAATTAGTCTGTTTGTAAAGTGATAACTTCTGAATGCTTCCTCTGATCAATTTCAAAATTTCAAGGAATGTGCTAGGCATGAATGAACAAAGGCATATTGATATGGGGAAAACTGGTAAACCAGACAGTAGAAAACAGGGGACATACAGAGCTCCTGCTATCTGTTTAGTACAGCCTCAGCTACAAGCTCTTATGCATCTGTCTGTAGCTCAAAGAACCAGTTGATGGTGCCCATTGACACATTCCAACATAACACCCTAACTCATCTCTGCCCATCCTCACAATAGCGTTTAACATCTTGACATTCTGAATGATTTATCTTCCAGTCACAATGAAAAGAAATAATAATGGTGGGGGTAGAGGCAACACCCAGTCAAAGGACGAAGTTTCACTCCAAGTCTTGTCCATGACAGCTGACCCACATGAATACTGGGAAACCCCACTGTTGGAAGGTAAACCTGTATACATGGAACTGGACACTGGGACGGCAATTTCACTAGTTTCAGACACTGTGTATAACAAGGAGTTCCGCTTAAGCCGATAATAGTTGTTCTGAATTCGTACTCTGGAGAGCCCATCCCCATGTTGGGTACTATTGGTGTTAAAGTGGAGCTCAATGGACAGACTGCAAGGTTGCCACTGTTTGTGGTGAAGGGCAATTACCCATCCCTAATGGAAAGGTCAGGGCTTAGGAAGATTCAGCTCAACTGGGCAGACGTGCACAGAATGACTAAAGAAAAAACAGGTCTGGCAGCTATATTAGAGAAACATGCTACTATTTTCAAGAAGGACCTGGGCAGCATGAAGGGAATCACCATGAAGCTAAACATCAAGCCTGACTGCCAATCAAAATGTCTGAGGGCCAGAATGGCGGCATTTGCCAGCAGACCCAAAGCTGAAGCAGACTTGGAGCACCTAGACAAAGATGGAGCCCTGGTGCCAGTTCCTCACAGCCAATGGGTGACACCAATCGTCTCAACAGTGAAGAAAGATGGCTCCATTTAGATTTGTAGAGTTTTTAAGGTCACCGTTAGACCAGTGTTACATGCGGAGCAATACCCTCTTCCCCGCATCAATGACATCTTCGCTGGTTTGGCTGGGGGACAAAAGTTCAGTAAGATTGATTTGAGACAAGTGAACTTTGATGCATGTCAATGAGAAATCCCAAGAGCTGCTGACTATTGTAACACATAAGGCGCTGCACCGATTCTGCCACTTGCCTTTTGGAATAACATCAGCTCTGGCTTTGTTCCAGAGGGCTATGGACCAGAGCTTGAGTGGCTTACCAGGAGCGCAATGCTTATCTTGACAACGTCCTGATCACTGGCAAGAATGAGGAGGAGCACCTTACGAACTTGGGGTGTGTCTACACTTGTAAATTAAGTCGACTTAAGCTTGCTTAAGTCGACTTAATTTACTCTGCGTCTACACTACACTTTCCTTAAGTCAACTTAAGCAAGCTGCTTAAGTCGACTTAAGGAAAATTAAGTCGACTTAATAAAACCTCATTTTAAGTCAACTTTTGGCTTAAGTCAACTTTCTAAAGCCAGCTTAAGCCAGTGTAGATGTGGAATACCCCTAAGTCGACTCTAAGTAGACTTAGGGCTCTCCAGGACTCCCCCACTGCCCTCCCTGCCAGGGGGGTGGCACAGGGGGAGCCTGGCATGCCCCCCCCACAGGGCAGGGCAGAGCCCTGCCCAGCCTGTCACTCTTTGCCCCATTGTACCCAGGTACAATGGGGCAAAGGCTGAGCCCCCTGGGACTTGGCAAGGGGTGCCTGCCCTGCCACCATGGACCTGTCCCAGGTCCATCTAGCCCCTAGAAGTCAACCTAGGCATCCAGTGTGGATGCTCTAGGTCGACTTTATAGGGTCCCTCCTAAGTCAACTTAAAATTTAGGTGTGGACATGGTAAGTCGACTTAACAATGTCAACTTAGTCGACTTTGTTAAGTCGACGTAGCTAAGTGGACCTAAATTAACAAGTGTAGACATAGCCTTGGAGACTAACCTACACAGACTGGAAGAATATGCCCTACGAGTTTGCTGAGACAAATGTGAATTCTTTCAACCCTCTGTTGAATATTTGGATATATTATTGATGCTGCTGTCCTTCATAAGTCTCTGGCAAAAGTCAAGGCTATCATGAATGCTTGACCTCCTCAGAACGTAAGCCAACATCATTCTTTTCTAAGATTATTGAACTCTTATGGCAAGTTTATTCCACGGTTAGCAACGCTAATGAAACCCCTACATGAGCTCCTTGGTCAGAACAAGGGCTGGAAGTGGACTGAAGCCTGTGATGCTGCATTTGAAGAAACTAAACACTGTCACGGGATGCACGTCCATGCACCCCTAGGGCATGATCTATGTAACTTTTCTGTTCACTTTTGCATTATGATTGTATGATTTGAGGCCAATTAAGCCATGCAAGGTTCCCTTGTGAATGCTCATAACTTATTCTACATAAGTTATCATGGTGCCAAGTTTCCTACAGCAACATGTGTGTACAGATGTGAAGTATGTTATGTTACATAGCACAGACTTTCAGGACTATCTCCAGCACAGAGGCTGGAGAATTACATGACAAAGGGAATGCAGATGCCTTCCCTGGCTCAGGTGGAAATAAACAAACAGAATCACAGAGCAGCACAGAGGGATTGTCAAGAGGTTGAAAAACAAAGACACAAGACAGTTAGAGGGGAGAACCTGCAAGCTTTTGCCTGGGAGACTACATCTTGCAACATTCTCCAACTTCAAGCAAGATCTGGGCCCTGCCTTGTAATAGGCAGAAAATGGCTGTAAAACACCAAATAGCTGAACACCTTCCACATAATCTTGGACTATGAGGTCAGTTTAGGTAGAACTATTAGGTTAATATGCATTTTTATGCCTTTTATTTCTCTGTGGTCACTTCTGACTCATTTATATTATGATTCTGCATTGATTTGCTATATTGTCTCTTGAAATTGTACTCTGATCAATAAACTAGTATTTGTTTTATCTAAATTGTGTGATCTTTAGAGGGTGTGGATGTGGAAGGCTGGGCACGATCCATCTCTTTGTTAAATGGACGGACTTGAGACCAGGGTGATTGGGAATGGGTCCCAATCCCTGTAAGACAGTGGCTCCTGGTATGGTATCGAGGGCTGGGGGTGCTCGTTTGGGGACTGCCCTATAGGTTCTTAGTGGGTGCACCCACACTGCCTGGAACTGATCACACGCAGAAGGCTGAGGTGGACTGACTCAGGAGTGAGTGATCACCTGGCTAAGTGGGGTGAATCAGGGTTCAGGAGTGGGGTTTGGGGAGGTACAGCATCACACAAGGCCAGATCTGGGGAGCAGCCTGTCACAAACACATGTTGCTAAATTCAAGGATTCTGAGACATTTTGATCTGTCCTGACCCCTACAGCTGGTTTTTGATGCCTCCCCTTATGGACTTGGGGCAGTAGTGTCCCACATTATACCTTCAGGAGAGGAAAGACCCATTGCTTTTGCCTCATGCCCCTTAAACAATGCGAAAACTAATTATGCCCAAATCAAACATGAAACACTGGAAATAGTTTTTGGCATCCGGAAATTTCAGCAATAACTGTTTAGAAGGAAGTTCACATTTTTCACTGACCATCGACCTCTAACGTCAGTTTTGGGGCCACACACAGGCATTCCTCCATTGGCTGCTAGTCACATGCAACAATGGGCATTGATACTTTCTGGACACGTATGAGATCAGATATTGGAAATCTTCTTTGCACGGCAACGCAGATGGTCTTTCAAGACTGCCTTTACCAGCTACCCATTGAGATATGGACCAGGAACCAATATTCTACTTTGAACAGATAGAGAACACACCCATCCCTGCCACTCAAGCAAAGAGAGCAACTTGTGTTGACCCAGTGCTGTCTCAAGTCATGAACCTCGTGATGGGTGGAACATCTCAATGTGACTCGCAGGTCTCACCTGACCTCCTTCCCTACATGTCTAGAAGGATGGAGTTATTACTTCAGTCTTATTGTTTGTTGTGGGGAATGCATGTCATTATCCTACCATTACTGAGATCGCAAATGCTGGATCAGCTACGTTCAAGTCATTGTGGCATAGTAAGCATTAAAGAAATCACACAAAGCTATTTTTAGTGGCCTGGTCTGGACAGGAACATTGAAGAGACAGCAAGGGCTTGCATGCCATGTCAGAAAGTAAGGAACACACCTCACCTGGGACCCCTACACCCATGGGATTGGCCTGAAAAGCCTTGGCAATGTATTCATGTTGATTTTACTGGTCCTTTTGAAGGAAGAATGTTCCTACTTGTGGTAGATGCCCATTCAAAATGTAGAGAAGTCTCCGTAATGCAGTCCACTACTGCTGAAAACACTATCTAGAAACTATGTGGATTCTTTAGTCGTTATAGTCAGCCAGAACAACTTGTCAACGACAATAGACCATAGTTTGTTTCCCCGGAGTTGGACAATTTTATGAAGGCAAGTGGAATACACCACTTCACATCAGCACCATATCATCTTTCTACCAATGGATTAGCTGAAAAATTTGTGTGGACTATGAAACAAGCTCTAAAACTGGCAAGGGGACATTCATCTCTTCAGAAGCATCTGGCCAATTTCTTACTATCCTACAGAAACACTCTTCAGGCTATGACCAAAGGGTCCCCAGTTTTCCTAATGATGCAATGACAGTTGCGCACTTGCTTTGATTTACTGAAACCGCCCAAAACATGACGAGTTGTAGAACGCCAACAGCAGAAAAAAGTCATCAGGTGTGCATCCAGAGTAAAAGATCGAACCTTCAGTCTTGGACAGCCTGTATTAGCTCAGAACTATGCTCCTGGAGCTAAATGGGACCCGACTATAGTCATCATCCAGACAGGATCTGTTTCCTACTCTGTCCAGACAGCTGATGGTCTCACGGTGGCAGCATGTAGATCAGCTGCTATCAGCCCAAACCTGTCCTGAGGATACATCTCCAACTGAACTGCCTGACCTCATTGTTATTGGTGAGATACCATCTAGTCAAGAGTCACCTGTTCCTGACTCTCCTGTTCCTTCTACCTCCCCTGTTTGACCGGATACAGCCGCACCACTGGTTCAAGCTACTTCTCTTGAACCTGTTGTCACACCAGCACCAATAACACCTCCCAATGTGAGAATGCTGGAATTCCCTCGTAATCCACTTAAAGAGAGAGGGCCCCCTCATTGGCTGGACCTTTAAGTAGCGGCAAACCCTCATTTTGGGGCAAAATAATCTTTTGGGTTTAGCCCAGAGATGAGGCAGTCTACCCTCCTCTCCCAAATTAGTGTTTACCCTATTTGGGGGGGGGGGGGAAGAGGAGTATTTAGAGGGGGAAGAATATGTAGTGTATAGAGTTGCCTTAATAATAGATGGCGGCTAGCCAGAGTAAGAGATGTAGATGGAACCAGTCTGGCTAGTTTTCTTAGTTCACTTCTTAATAAAGCCACACACTATTAGAGCTCCTCATTGTGTGTCTGTTTCTAACATCTTTTCGATATAAGGACCTGCTGCTCAGAAACAGAGAAGAAATGATTGGGGAAGTAGAAATGAATGGCAACCTGGGCAGCAGTGACAATGAGATGGTAGAGTTCAGGATCCTGATCAATGGAAGAAAGCAAAGAAGCAGAACAACACCCTGGACTTCAGAAAAGCAGATTTTGGCTCCATTAGGGAACTGATGGGCAGGATCCCTTGGGAGGCTGATCTGGAGGGGAAAGGCGTCCAAGAGAGCTGGCTGTATTTTAAAGAAACCCTGTTAAGGGCATAGGGAGATACCATTCCAATGTGCAGAAAGAACAGCAAATGTGGACGGCGCCCAGCGTGGCTTAGCAGAGAACTCTGCAGTGAGCTGAAACATAAAAGGGAAATTTACAAGAAGTGGAAGCTTGGACAGATGACTAGGGAGGCATCTAAAAATACTGCTTGGGCTTGCAGGGATAAAATCAGAAAGGCCAAAGGACAACTGGAGTTGCAGCTAGCAAGAGATGTGAAGGATAACAGAAAGGGGTTCTACAAGTATGTCAGTAACAAGAAGAGGATCAGGGATGGCGTAGGCCCATTACTGAATGGGGCAGGTATCCTCGTGGTGGATGATATGGAAAAGGGTGAAGTACTCAATGCTTTTTTTTACTTCAGTCTTCACAGCGAGGGCCAGCTCCCAGGCTACTACGCTGGGTAATGCAGAATGGAGAGAAGAAGAGCGGCCCTCGGTGATGGAAGGTCAGGTTAGAGACTCCTTAGAGAAGTTGGATATGCACAAGTCTATGGGGCCGGATGAACTGCATCCAAGGGTGCTGGGGGAGTTGGCTGATGTGACTGCAGAGCCGCTGGCCATTATCTTTGAAAACTCGTGGGGAACAGGGGAGGTCCCGGAGGATTGGAAAAAGGCAAATATAGTACCTATCTTCAGGAAAGGGAAGGAGGAGGATCCGGGGAACGACAGATCAGTCAGCCTCACCTCAATCCCTGGAAAAATCATGGAGCAGGTCCTCAAAGAATTCATCCTGAAACACTTGGAGGAAAATAGAGTGATCAGGAACAGTCAGCATGGATTCACCAAGGCCGAATCGTGCCTGACCAACCTGATCTTTTGATATGGTTTCCCACAGCATTCTCGTCGACAAGTTAAGGAAGTATGGGTTGGACGAGCGGACCATAAGGTGGACGGAAAACTGGCTAGATCATCAGGCTCAGCAGATAGGAATCAATGGCGTGATGTCTAGTTGGCAACCAGTAACGAGTAGAGTGCCCCAGGGGTCGGTCCTGTGGGCGGTTCTGTTCAACATCTTCATTAATGATCTGGATGATGGGATAGATTGCACGCTCAATAAGTTCGTGGATGACACCAAGCGGGGGGAAATGATAGACACACTGGAGGGCAGGGACAAGATTCAGGGAGACCTAGACAAATTGAAGCATTGGGCCAAAAGAAATCTCATGAGGTTCAACAAGGACAAGTGCAAATTCCTGCACTTAGGATGGAAAAATCACATGTACTGCTACAGGCTGGGGACCGATCAGCTAAGTAGAAGCACTGTAGAAAAGAACCTGGGAGTTATGGTGGACGGGAAGATGGGTATGAGTCAACAGTGTGCTCTTGTTGCCAAAAAGGCCAATGGCATAGTGGGCTGCATCAGTAGGAGTATTGCCAGCAGATCGAGGGATGTGATAATTCCCCTCTATTCGGCACTGGTAAGGCCGCATCTGGAATACTGTGTCCAGTTTTGGGCTTCCCACTCAGAAAGGATGTGGACAAATTAGAAAGAGTCCAGCGAAGGGCAACAAAAATGATTAGCGGGCTGGGGCACATGACATATGAGGAAAGACTGAAGGAACTAGGCTTATTTAGTCTGCAGAAGAGAAGACTGAGGGAGAATTTGATAACAACCTTCAACTACTTGAAAGCGTGCTCCAAAGAGGAGGGAGCTAGGCTGTTCTCAATAGTAACAGAGGACAGAACAAGGATCAGTGGTGGTTGGAGGGTAGGTAAAGCACTGGAATGGGTTACCTAGAGAGGTGGTGGAATCTCTGTCTTTGGAGATATTTAAGGTCCGGTTAGACAATACCCGACCTGGGATGATTTAGTGGGAGTGGTCCTGCTTTTAGCAGGGGGTTGGACTAGATGACCTCATGAGGTCCCTTCCAATCCTATCATTCTATGATTCTATCATGGAAACAGGTAAAATGTGAACTATGGAGAGCAGAATAAGGCAACCTCCACGCAGGGGATGGTGAGAATAATTTGGCCCCAAATTAGGAAATCTCTCATTCTAAATCTCTTAAAGTGTGTCCTGTAAGTCCTTACTTACATGAGTATGAACAATCTTTGAAGTGATAAATGGTACTGATTTTATTTTTTGCTACCAGGTTCCAAATACCATCCATCAGCAGTCGCTAAGCTTTCCAGAATAGATGCACAGAGTATGTGTAAGTGATCTTTCTTACTTTTCCAACTACTGAATTTAGTTCTTTATATGATAATCAAAAGTATTCAAACATTTAAATTTCATGTTGGTGATTTTGATTGATTCTGAAACTCACATATTCCAAAATGAAAACTGGATGTTTGTTAGTAAATAAAAAATTTATTCTATTAATCGTTTCAAGATTTTAGATTTATATTACACAGGGTACAGAACTTGGTGCTGTTTCCACCAAAGTCAAAATTCCCTTTGATTTCAAAAAGAGCAGAATTGGACCTACACATTCTTGGGAAAATTTGTATCTGTTGTTTTAATAGTCCTGCCCTACGTTGTAACCTGGAGTTTCTAGTCTTGCTAGGTTGATCTGTACTATAGAAATTTTCCACTGCCATAACCATTTCAAGCACAGTTCTGGTCACATCTGATGTTTGAGCTACAACCCCTTTGTGCTAGACAATCAGGGGTGAGCCAAAGTAAGGGGCATATTGGGAGGGGAAGAACGCATGATTGGAGCCGACCTGTGCCTTGGCAATCTTGTACCCCACCATAAACCACAAGGGTCATTGCAGTAAAGGTGCAACTATGATGACTTTCCTCAGGGCTGCCCTAGCATGCCTGGGGACACCCCAGCTCTCACATCCTCTCAATAGAGAAGGTGGGAAAGTCCCCGGGTTACTGTGATGGTGCACAAGTGTTGCCAGCATCTTAACACTCATTCAGAGTATCATTGTATCCTGCATCAGGTTAGACTGCACTGGTGCAACCCTTCTGTGGCCATTAAGTGCTAGCATTACTACAGCATTATAGCATTTATTGTAATCTCACAGTCCCCCACCACTCCCTTTATAAACAGGTTGGACATTTATACAGACAATGAGAACTCCAGTAACTACATTTGATAGGATAAAAATGTGTAAAAGACATATATCCTCACGCCAAAAGGCATAAGATTTCTGGAGAAACTTCCCCCAGGGAATGTATGTTGGTGCTCTGGAACTTTTATGCCTTATTCCAAAGCACCTGGTACTGGTCACTACTGGAGAACAGGTATTGGACTAGATGGACTACTGAGCTAATTTGGGATGGCAACTGCTATGTTGTGAAAACAACTTAAACAATAAAACGGAGTGGCTGTAAATCCAGGTCCACTTAGACCTTTACTGTTCTCACTCTGCTGATGCCAGAGTCACTCAGAATTCAGGGTAGCTGGGACAAAAATCAGATCTTCCTGTTCTAAAAGCACAGGTTCCTTCCCATTTCAGTTACTGGAGATTCTTAGAGAGAGAGAGAGAGAGAGAGAGAGAGAGAGAGAGAGAGAGAGAGCTATATAGGGCCTACTATCACACAAGGGCTATGTCTACACTGGCAAGTTAGTTCAAATTAAGGAAGCTTAATTTGAACTAACTAAAGCCATGGCTAAACTAGGCTTTAATTAGTTCGAATTAAGGGCTTCCTTAATTAGAAATAATAAGTTCGAATAGCCTATTCAAACTAAGGATTAATTCAAACTAGTTAGTTTGAATTAACCAATGTGGCCATGTTAGTTCGAACTAATTGCTTAGTTCAAACTAACCGGCCCATTGAAATCAATTTAAATCGCTAATTCAAACATGAATGGCACTTGCTTAGTTCAAACTAAAATTTGCTAGTTCGAATTAAGTTGATTCAAACTAACTAAAATTAGTTCAAATTAGTTAGTTCGAATTAACTAATTCGAACTAATTTTAGTAAATGTAGACAGACATAGCCAAGTAGTTCTGATTCCATACAACAGAGGGCAATGGTGCATATACACAAACCAGCTAACAAATAAGACAGACAGACAGACAGACAGACAGACAGACGTGTGTGTGTGTTTGTGTGTGTTTATAATTGCAGTGCAACTTCAGCCATGAAATTATTACCAAAACCAAACTTTTTAACCTTCAAACTCACCAGTGGGTAACACTAGCAACCAAAATTTGTTAACGATGACTGAGATAGGGGGTATTGGTATTTCCTTGAGTCAGCTTTAGCTCCTCAAGCCACCTACCTGCCTGAAGAACATAAATGTAAGCTATATAAAACGACTGTATTAATGCAAAATTTCTTTCAGGTTTAATCATATAAATTAAGAAATAAAGAGTTTAAATTGCCCCAGCTGCCTTAACCCTGCCTTTGCATAATGAACAAGGAGCTTCATTTGGGAATTTGAATTAAAAAAGAGAGAGAGAAAACCCACTCTCACCTTGATTTCTGGTTCTAAAACTGATGCAAAAGAAAGCAGAATTATTTTAAATTATTGAACTTTTCCTTTACAGTAGTAGATGGATATTTTTTTTCTCGATCCGTTGGTAAGTGAATATACAGCTTCAAGTTCTTTCTTTCTTTCTTTCTTTCTTTCTTTCTTTCTTTCTTTCTTTCTTTCTTTTATGTTATTTTGTAATTTAATGATCAAGAACTGAAATTCCTAGAGTGTAAGCAGGAAGTGATTCAAGCAGCTCCAAACCCCAGAGCCTCTGAAGAAGCTGACTGACCTCAAGGTCACAGTAATTTAAGTCCAAAAATGATATATTGATACAGAAAATGAGTTGGAACTAGAGTGCATGTTGCTCTATAAAACCAGAAATTGTCTGATTGGTCTACATCTTGCATGGGGCTGGATGTCCTCAATTGTCATTGTGGTCAACGAAGGTACAGGGAATTCAGATCTATATGGGTTTTTAAAAAAACTTCTAAATTTTAGTCTCTTCTTTGAATAAAGTAGATCACAGAGTTATACGGTTTGACACAACAGGACAATCCACAGAGGGTAAGTTATATATATGAATTAATTTAAACTGTGAATTTGGGGTACATGGTTAAATCTGGATTGATAAAATAAGGATGATCTTTTACTTCTAATCATTGAAATAATTTGTCACAAGTTTGCAGTGACCAACAATTTCCACCACCTGATAACTATTCAGTTTTTTACATGTACTTATTTCCTGGTTGTTCAGTCTTGTGAGGAGGAATCCAAATCACAAAAATCCCACCTTTACAACTGGCAATAACTGAAAACACTGTGCTTGGTCTCCATGGCTATGTCTACACTAGAAAAAGTTAGGTTGACTTTAAGTCGACTTAATAAGGTGTTAAGTCGACTTAACAAAGTGGTTACCCTGAATGGGGACTTAGTAAGTCGACCTAACTGCCCTTAAATTGACTTAATGAAGTCAATTTAAGGGTTAATCCATGCCCACACTGTGCTTAAGTCAACCTAAGGAGTCGACTTAAGAGTTAGGTTGACCTAATCGGCGGTTCTTGTTAAGTCGACCTAACCTTTCATTAAGTTGACGTAAGGAATTCCTTACGTCGACTTAATGAAAGCCTGGTGTGGGCAGGGACTAAGTTAGGTTAACTTAAGCCTCCTTAAGTCGACCTAACTTGCAAGTGTAGACATGGCCAGTATAGATAAAAAGAATGGAACATGCACAAACACTACACTATCTTCTCCTCCCTAATGGTGGTCTGTTCAGGTCAGGGGGAGAGATGCACTTTAGAGGAGTAAAATTACTATGCTGGTATCCAGGCTGTTTCTCTTTTGTGGCCTGAGAGCTTCAATTTCCAGGTGATCAGGTCTTTTAGTCCTTGACCACTCACCAGTACTAAATAGAACCAGCACAAATAGAACATTTCTGCATCCTTTCTCACAGGCTTTTAGCCCGTAACATCCAAAGCCTGATGAGATATTTTGCTTTTCTTTGGGCCATATTGTGGCATTTATTGTTAGGCAGAACTCACTTGAAATCAGTGGAGAGTTCTGCTTAAAATTCACTGTGACAGTATTGTACCTTATTAAATATTTCAAATAAAAAACATGTTTTATTGAAATGTTTGTTGGTCTACATTTTAAATATGTTAGATCCCAGGACTGTTCAAAGAACACCACAGCTTATTGGTAAGTAATATATGTCATAGTATTGTTTTAAAACTCTAAAATGTTGACAAAAGAAACTACATGTTGTTCACAACTATTAACACATCAACAGAAATCCATAAAGTGACAACCCTGAGAAATGCACCTATTGCATAGGCACCTGGTTTATATCAGGAAAACAAGGTCATTTTTCTTTTATTCAGCATAAATAATATGTTTTTCTGATGGAGATGTCAAAGATATTTACAAACAGTAAGTAAATAAATCTTCACTACATCTCTGAGATGGTGTGTGTTAGTATTATCTACTTTTTATATTTATTTTAAACTGAGACAAAGAAAGGTTAAGAGATTTGCCCAAAGTTGCATGAATAGTCAATCATCAAATCAGGACCAAGAAATCCTGACTCTTTGCCCTCTGCTCAAATCAGACAATAATTTATCACATTATATTTCTTTTTATTTTTTACTGTTCATACTAACTACTCTTGAAACTTAATCTTTCTGCTTACCATTTTGGGGTTTGATGCTGTTCCCTCTTCAGTCATAGACGTTTTTGCCATTGACTTAAGTAAGAAGAAGTGCTGGACTTTTCTTTTCTGAAATGAAAAATACTTATTTTCCCTCTCCTCTATAAAGCCATCACCTAAGGCACACATGGAATGAAACAAGTTTCCACAGGAGTGGATATAGATTATAAGTATAATCCCCCCATCAGGAATTGCCAAAGTTAAAGTTGCATATACATGCAAAATCTATCCTTTGTTCATAAGGCATGATGATGTACATCCTGATTCTAAGCTCACTTTTCCTGCTGCACATCAGGAGCTCTCTCCCTTATATTCAATGGTGTTAAATTGGTGTCAGTGAGCAGAATAAGGACCAGTTTTTAATTATGTGATCAAATACTATTTCCAATAAAATAGATAGCAATAACATTTCATTTTCTCTCTCATTTTGCAAGACACAGTTTGTGTATAAATAATTTTCATGGATTCTGTCTTGAATCTTCACAACTGTATGCAGATCACATGTGTTAGTATGCTACACACATCTTTACGGTTGTAGAAAATAATAGTGTCAATATTATATTTCCTGAAGTAAAATATTCTCTAATGTACAGTTAAGGTCACTTAATGCATTTTCTGTCAATGCAATCACTAAATACCAAGGAAATCACCAATTAGGATGACATTAACATTCAGCAATACAAATAAGGAGTCCTGTGGCACTTTTAAAGATTAACCAATTTAATTATTGCAGAAGCTTTCATGGAAGAAAATCCCACTTTGTCAGATGCTTTAAAGATGGGGAACTTACAGAATGGGAGGAAAATAAATGCAGGGAAGCATAAGTGATAGGATCGGGTCAGACTGTAACAGCAAATCAAAGCAGTTGTTTAGATTCAAACACTGGGGAACAGCATACAGAGCCAGGGTCTCAAACACAGGGCCCACGGGCTGCCTTCCTGCAGCCCATGATGAGACCCAGAATTCAGGAGTTCCCAACCCCTGTTCTGTGGGCCAAAAGTGGCCGTGGGGCTTTTTGAGCTAACCTATGCCCTTGCTGGCTGAAAGCAGGCTGCGGCCGCCTGCCTCCCACCGAGGGTCCTGCCACTGACCAAGCTGAGCTCCTCGGTGCCATCGGTGGTGCTTCCAGTCCAGGCTGCGTCCCTTGCTCCCTTGAGGGGCCTCGGCAGCCACTGCTGGGGAGAAGCCAACCACCGTGTGGGAGCCGCACTGTTCACTGGACTCCCAGCCTGCAGTGGTGGGGAAGTGCAGTGGACCAGGCGGCCGGAATGGGCAAATTCAGCGCCCAGGGCCGGGACAGGACGCAGGAGCAGGGGCTCTAAGGAGGGAGCCATAGGGGTGTGGGGAGGGTTCCCATGGGGGTTCTATGCTGGGGAAAGCTCCATGGGGTCCCTGTGGGGGGTTCTGCCTGGCCTGCCTCCTGCCTAGTGCTGGCATGCAGCTGGGAGCCGGGCTTTGGCTGCTCACCTCCCCTCTGGGCTTGGGGATGCATGCAGCCCTTTCTTTCTTTCTTTCTTTCTTTCTTTCTTTCTTTCTTTCTTTCTTTCTTT